>BHFT01016622.1:52500-139833 GCA_004320025.1 Laticauda laticaudata
TTCAGACAGTGATTTAAGGGGTGAAAGAAGTATATTGTCTCTTTTTTCCTTCCTGAAGTGATCATGCTTTATAATAAAGCTGGCCTAAATAGCTGCAAAAAGGGCTTGCAATTATTTCTTTCTCACACATGAATACATTCATAAAAATGCACACATAGAGATTCTAAAAGCAAAAGTTTGAAGTGGAAACAGAATACAAAAGTGTGAAATACTGCTTGTTCTTATCTCTTGAAAAGTTATGTTCTTTGTTTGAAATGACAGCGTAGGCACACTTCTTAATAAATCTGTCCAGATCAATTTTTCTTCTGTTCAGTTGAGTGGACATCTCTCTGTGGCAGTGGGAAATATATACAAGAGAATTCTTCAAGATTTTAACCAGATTCTGTCTAATTCTGAAAACAAATACAAATGATTAGACCGTCTTGTCTAGCAGTGAATTACAGCTAGTCTTTGACTTACAATCTTTTTACAGCACTGAGAAAAGAGACTTATGACTGGTTTTCACATCTACAACTGTTATAGCACCACGTGATCAAAATACAGATGCTTGACAGCTGCTGTGTATTTATGATCGTTGTGTTGTCCTGGGATCATGTGACTGTCATTTTGTGAAGTTCCCAGCCAGCTTTGGATACGCAATGTTAATGCGGGAAGCCAGAATCCATAATGACCGCATGATCTATTGAACTGCAGGGGTTCGTTTAAACAACAGTGGCAGAAAAGTTTGTAAAATGGTCACAACTCACTTAACTACCTTGCTTAGCAGTGGCAATTTTGCGCTCAATTATGATATTAGTTGAAGATTACTTGTCTTTTTGTTGGTCTATATTAACCAAATATAAGTTGATTGATTGAATTACTTCTTTCCTAGCATTTCTGATGTGTAAATAGTAAGCTGGCTATTTTTCATTTTATTAGTAAATTGTACCAAAAAAACAGAACAATGATCAGTGATAATATTATCAGAAATAATATAGCTAATTAGCTTTTACACTATATATTTTTTTTCCTGTAACCACTGATTATCATTTGTTGCTGTTAATGGATCTGGCATTATTTCCTCATTTTTGGGTACTTCTTCCTAAATATTAGAAAAATATTAGAAAAGTCAAAGATGCTAGATTTTCATAACCATTTTGTTTCTGTAATTATTTTAATACTCTCTAGGTAGAATGGCTTTACTTAAGAATTTATATTAAGGTTTTTACTTGACAAAACAGCTTCCAGGCTGGCTTGTTCTCATGCTTTGAAATTCAGGTGGATGTGATGAAGTTGGCAAACCTCTCATGCCACTGTGATAAATTTCCACTTCCTGTTACCTGTAGGCACTATTGACACTTGAATAAGAAACCCCCAAAGTTGCCAAAGTGGTCCAAATGTGGTGTTTATTTTTTAAAATTATTTTTTATTCCACTAGACTCCACAGGAACTCATGGCAGTTTACAGATCAAAATTATCTGGGATTGGGATTTTCTGATTTCAAATTCTTCAGGGTCCATATTTTCTACAGCCCCAGTTATGTGGCCACAGAGAGCATCTTCTTCATCGTCAGGACGTAAATAAAACTCTATTTTTGCTTGGTTCAAATGTGCCTTTATAATCAAACCATTTGGACAGAACATACCATAGGGCAACTATAATTTCTGCTGGCCTGATGGCCTCCAATTGTAGTAAATTGCAGTTTCCAGACATCGGGACATCTTCCTGGAAAGCCTTGCAGACAATGTGGTTGTACATCTAGAGCTTGCCTAGATCTACAACCACATTGGGGGATACCTCCCCAAGTATTATTAAGGGCAACAGAACATGGGATCATCAGAAAAACACTTTTCCTTTTATTTCAGTAATATTTGGAACTTCCCAATGATGTGTAACTCCAAATTTATTGGTGTGTTGCCTTCTAAATCTCTGCCTCAGACTCAACATTTCTTCTTCAATATCTTGCAGTGGAGAAGAGCAGCTGGGAGATTTCTGGCCCAAGGAGCCATGGGAACAGGCTGACCCCTTTCTAAATGTTTCCATTACAAATTTCCCTCTCTGTACGTGACATTTATCTCCTCTTTCTCTGTCTCCCTATCCCCAGCTCTTTCTGACCTGCCTGCTTTGAGCTGTTCATAATGCCTCTTGGGAAAGGCTGGAAGAAAACAGTGGAAGACATTGCCAGTGTCTATGACATCAAGGAGAAGCTGGGCGCGTGAGTAAAAAAGGAAGGGCTGGCTCAAGATCCGCATGGACGCTCTCTTGCTCTGGGAATCCTGCCCTTGCGGACTTCCTCTCTCCCTCCATTTCTTGATAGATTTATATTTTCCGTGCTCTGGGTTAGCCCTTCTTTCCTTTTACACTAACCTTCCCCAACTTGGGAAGGTGAATTGTTGTTGGGAATCTCATTGTCGGTCTGAGGGAACTCAGAGTCTTGGGGTGCAAGGTCGAAGGAGGCTGTTATCGTTTCAATCACTTTGCTTTTCCTCCCTCCCTACACCCATTTCCAGTTCTTTTTTTTTTTTTCCTTTCCCAGTCAAATCCTGTCCTCCCACATCTCTCATTCGGTTAGACCAAGCTTCCCTCCTTGTCTTCAGTACCCGCTCCAGTATGAAGCCCTGGGTTGATGTTAAAGATGCTGCAATTTTAAATGTATGTCTAAAAAAGTATTCCCCTCCTCCGTCCCCCTCCCAATAGTGTAGCAGATCATCTCACATGTGCAATCTCACATTGCAGAACATTTGCAGGTCTGAGATCTGCTTTCCACTCTCCCGTTCTCCCTGCATCCATCCCTCGCCCAATGCTGACTTCTGCCCATCTGCTTTTCCTGCCCTGAGGTCCTCCTCCTCCTGCCTGCCCAGCTGGGGTCTTTCTGCGCCTGGATGTGGTGGTCCCTCCTCCTTCCTGGAAGCCTCTTCTGCAGAGAAGGACCCCAGGATGCTGCAGCCTCATTTGCACACTGTGATCCCATTGGCTTTGATGGCCTCGGACATATATCTGACGCGGGTTGGACAATAATAGACCAGGAGCCAGAGGGACTTTGCAGAGAGTGGTGGGAAAGACGACAGGTTTAACCCTTTCTTAACCAAATGCACCAAGCCTTCGAATTGGAACGAAGGGCAGAGAATCCAAATCCCTTTCCAGAGGGACAGCAAAGGGGCTTCTTTGTTTGCTCAGGTTTCCTAGGGAATGCCTCCCTGTTGTTTTCTCTGCAGCAATAGGAGATCAGATTTGCCGCACAGGAGAATGAGTCAGCCAGCCATGAAACATATGCATGCTACCAGTTTGCATAGTCAATACCGGAGATGCTTCAGCCAATTTATTCCAAAATCATAAAGTGTCAACCAAGGGATCAGACATATCTAAATTAGCTCCAGTTTGGTGTGTGGTAGAGCAAAGATTTTTTTTTTGTGTATGTGGTAGGGGCACAGAGAAGTTGAAGACCCTTGGGGGAGCCTGTGTAGGAAGTCTCAAAAAATTCTACCACCTTTGTATTTTGGTCACTGTCGCTTACTTTGAATGATCTCCCTCCTGCAAAGCCAAAAACAAAACATCATCTCCCCCAAAACAAAGCAACCTTTCCCCCACCCTTTGAACTACTCGTTCTGTCCTCCCTCTCCCATTTTTAAAACGAAAGCAGTTCTATTGACTTGATTCCATATTTTGAAGCAGAACACACAATTGCTTCTTTGTCCCAGAACAGTTTGAAGCAAACAGAACATTTTTTTTTTCATGTAGCAACTCTACACTCAGACAATCTGCAGGGAGTTACAAGAATTACATTGGCTGCATGACAACGCTTTTTCCCTTACTTTCCTTACAGTAATGCTGTTTTTACTTAACTTCCAGTCCAGTAAAAGGTTCCAAGGAATTTAAGGAAAAAAAAAAGCCAAACAAAACAAAACCAAATTCAGCTTTCCTAGAAATCACACTTAATGTAGTTGGGCACAAAGTACATAAACAGACTTATGTGTCTACTGCTGAATTGCTATTGCAACTGTATTGGATTTTTGTAAGGAACTTTAGCGACTGCTTATGTAGCTGTGAACACTTACACTTACATGCCTCTATTCCAACTTCCTTTAATTCTTATTCTTACAGAGGGGCCTTTTCAGAAGTGGTTTTGGCCCAGGAACATGGATCTCAGCGCCTTGTAGCCCTCAAATGTATTCCTAAAAAAGCACTGCGAGGTAAAGAAGCAGCTGTGGAGAATGAAATTGCTGTGCTCAAAAAGTAAGTCAGTTTGCATTTCTGCATTTTTGTTCCAGGATGTAAAATGAATTTTCTGGTTCAGTGCTCAGGATACATTTTTGTATTGTATTGTATTTTGTTCAGTGCTCAGGATCCATTTTGTATTGAGGTTCTGACCAGTTCTGGAGAACTGGTAGCAGAAATTTTGAGTAGTTTGGAAAACCAGCAAATATCAACTCTGACTGGCCCCACCCCTGTCTATTCTCTGCCTCCTGAGTCCATTGGCTGAGTCTTCTTTTGTTGCCCTGTACAGGAGAACGGAGCTGGAAAGCAGGTTAGTGGGGTGGAGTGGGAATGGAGATTTTACAGCATCCTTCCCCTGCCATGCCCACCAAGCCATGCCCACAGAACAGGTAGTAAAAATGTTTAAACCCCACCACTGATTGGGACTTCATTTTGTTCAGAGACAACAGTTATAATCACAATAACTTAATGCAAGTATAGATGATATTTCACTGATCTTGTAGAGAAGGGCTATCAAACTCCTGGCCCATGGGCTGGATGGGTTTAGCAAAGGGGGAAAAAAGTCCCGAAACATCATGTGATGCTGCCGTGATGTCGTGAGTTTGACACCCCTGTTGTAGAGAGTCCAGTTTGCGGCCATGGAAAAGAGATAACACTGTCCTTTTAGCTGTATGGCAAAGGGAAAAAATCAGAGAGGCAACTTGACCTGCAAGCATTTTTTGCACAGGCCAACCTACCACAGTTCTGGACTCAGAAGGCAATGCCTTTTCTCTTTGGGTAAGGGAATGTGGTTTCCTTATGGTTTTTCTCTCCTTCTCTTGAGTGTACATTTCCATTCTTTCAACTTTTGGGAATGTCTGGGCTTAAATAAGAAGCACACCACATTTAGCAGGGATTTCACTGAATCTTGTAGGGATAATTTTATTCATTCCACATTTTAGCCTTCAGCCAAGAACCTCTGAGTGAGGTATTTTTCCTAAGAATTTATCTAGCCAGGTTAAAGTTAGCGATAGTAATTGTCTCAAGATTACTTATCACCTTTCTCCATTTGCCCTTAACCATGGAATAAACATGTCCTAGCAGTTGTGGACTTTTTGCCATGATCTCCTTCAGCTCACTGCCAACCCACATCTGAGCGGCCTTAAGTCATCCTTAACAGGGTCTTTTCCCTTAGGCAGCATTCGTTTAGTGACACCGTAATGGACAGAATCAGCCAGACACCTAATGGCAACTCTAGGCTGATCTGGTCCTTCTCTGTATTCTGGGGCCCTTCTGTCTGTTTGAGGACAGTAGTAGGAGAATGTGAGTCTTTTAAACCAGCTTCTCTCCCGTGAATCCATCAAGTCTCCAAACTGATCCCTATCTAAAAGACCTGTGTTTTAAAAAAAATAGATCAACCCAACTAACAGCTAACAGGTACTGGAATTGGGGCAGGGAACAATACTAGGAAAAAGACTCCTGCTGCACCATGCGGTTCCCCCTCCATTATTAGCAGTGAGATTACTTTTAAACCTGGAATTTCTGATCTTTCAGGGAAACTATGTCTAAAAATCCCCTGAAAAATAGCTAATAATTACTCCCTTAATGTGCAACCTGTCCACACCTATCACCTGTACCATGCAGCTATCCAGTGATGGTATTCAAATTTTTTTACTGCTGGTTCTGTGGGCATGGGTTGATGGGTATGGTGTGGCTTGATGGGCGTGGCAGGGGAAGGATACGATAAAATCTCCATTTCCATCGCACCCCACTAACCTGCTTTCCAGTTCCATTCTCCTGTGCAGGGCAACAAAAGAAGACCCAGCCAATCAGTTGGGACTCGAGAGGCAGAGAATAGATGGGGCAGGGCCAACCAGAGGTGGTATTTACTGGTTCTCCGAACTACTCAAAATTTTTGCTACTGGTTCTCCAGAACTGGTCAGAACTGGCTGAATACCCACCTGTGCAGCTATCCCCAATTCCCATCAGCTCTCTCTCTCTCTCTCTCTCTCTTTTTTGGCTTTGTTGAAAAATGTGGGAGAGCTGTGTGGTGATTTCCACACCACAACTGGAAGAGAAATCAGCTGGGAAGAGCTGATCTTTTTACCCTCTAAATTTCTAATCCTACCATAGCATCGGAATCCTATGTGTAAGGAATCTGCTCTCCCCTTTTTCTGTCACCTCTCATACATAGCCCCGGTGTACAGCTGGCAGATATATAATCCAGCTATCAAAACTTGCTTCTTCCTCTGCCCCGTCCCAGTTAAAGAGTGTAACTGGTGGATTCTCACCAGCTGGTAATGTTTAGTGGAAGAAGAGGGAAGCCAAACTACAGAAATCCACCAACTTCCTTGACTTGCTCTCTATGTAATAAACAAGCACGAGTAAATCAGCATATTTTCTGGCTAGTGATTGGCAATGGGAGCAGCAGATTTTATGCCAGAATACTTTTTTGCTCAAGGATTGGTGGAGAGCACTTTAATTATAGAGAAGAGTCCCTAGAGAGATTCCTCTCTGGGTAGGATTTCACCCAACTCTAATCAAACTTTCAGCCTATCTACAGTATCTACATGGCTTTCATGATACTTCCAGAGATGACCAAACTGAGCTGGAGGGAGGAGGTTAAACACATCACAAGAGATATAAGTCCAGCCCACCTTGAATTCCTTTATCTTCTTAACTCCCACTAATTTTCCTTGACCATTAGTAGTTCAGATTCTTGTAGAGAGAACTTAAGCTTACAATAAATCTTTATGCACATTTGGATTGCCCAGATCTCCTGATTTCACTGATGCTTGACAACACATGCCTTTTTGAAAAGATGACGGTAGATTCTTGGGGTATTGGCTGCCCTTCACTCTCCCATCTCCTAATTTTTATTGTAGAATTCAACATGAGAACATTGTTGCTCTGGAAGATATTTATGAAAGTCCCACTCATTTGTACCTGGCCATGCAGCTGTGAGTAGAAATCCCTATGAATATGTTTCTACTTGTGAGGTCTGGGGTGGGCAATTTGTCCTCTGAGATAAATGTCTACTTCTGGAGGGATATAAAATGGCATTACAATGCTTTTGTAGATCACAACAATGCATGTAGTTCTTTCAAAGAAAAAGATCTTTGCATCCGATGAGGTTACAACTAAAATTGATCTTTTCCTGATTGGTGCGATCCTGATTGCAATTTGAGAAACTGCATTTGAAGAGTGCGGTCTTGGGAAGGGCTGGTCATAATAATCAGATAACATAGGGAACACAGGTCTGTAGAAAACCAGAGCAAATGATATTTGAGATATTTAGTGTTATTCCAAGTCTATGTAAGAACGGGTTTGGAGGAGAGAACTAGAGAACTATATATATATAGGGTATTATCCCACGTCATTGTAGTGCTTTAAAAGTTCTAGCAACGTTTCAGCAGAATCTCATCAGGCTTCTGTACTGAGTTTTTATGTGGGTCAGGCTATCACAGTCGTTGGTTTTAAATTTGAGGCTAGCCTATTGCTGTCCCAGGATGGTTTTTTTCTTCATCCTGATTGGTTGGGAGTCTTGGTCTGTGTTTATTGGACTTGGAGTTTGTTTGACTTGGTGTTTCTGGTTTCTTCTGTCTGTTTGTGGGATTTGATTGCTGGCAACACTGTTCCTTGTGTTGGAGGCTTTCAGTGCAGCTTGGCTCGGCGTGAAAAGGACCGGCTAATTATCTATTAGGGAGGCTACGGTTTCCATCTGGGTGCCTGGATAGGGTGTGTTGAGCTGGAGTGCATCAGAGGGAGTCTGTTTTGTGGCCCAGGTGTTTGCCTGGGCTTGTGGTGGTGGAGAATCTTTCTATTGAGAGTGCAGGCTTCCAAATGAATTGACAGTCTGGTGGACAATCAACTCTTCTATTCATCGTGCTTCACGTCTTTTTTCAATCTCTATGGCTTTCTCTGATGATTCTGTGGTTGGGGTTTTCTATAAGTGGCTAGAATTTTAGTGGCCATTGAAGCTTGATGTTGTGATCTGTCGGTTTTCAGTGTGTTTGGACTAGTGAGGAGGTGTGTTTCCAGCCTTTTGTTACTGCATTTTGTGTTCATTTTTGTGATGCCTGTGTAGTATTTCATTGTAGGGTGTAGTATCACATCAAGACTGCCCTTCAAAACAGACAACAAACATAGCAGCCATCCTGAGGAAACCCCAAAGCGTACAAAATTGACCTGGAAAAAAACCAAGGCCTAACGAAGTTTCCCTGTGCATCATACCCCGGCCACAATAACATTGGACAGACCCAATAGAAGAATAAGTACCCGCCTGATGAAACAACAAAAATGCAGTAAAAAAACTGAACACACCTCCTCACTAGTTCCAAACACATGAAAACCCCAGTTCACAAACATCCCTTCCATGGCACTAAAAACCCTACCACTATGAAAACACCCAGCCACAGAATCATCAGAGAAGCCATAGAAGATTGGAAAAAAGACCTGAAAGGCATGAATAGCAGAAGATGATTCACGCAGACTGTCAATCATTTGGAAGCCTGCACTCGTCAAATAGACAAGAATTCTTCCACACCAGCAAGCCAGGCAAACATCTGAGCCGACAGACAGACACTCCCTCTGAATTGCCTCCCACTAAACACCCCCTTCCACCAGGCACCCAGGTGAAACCCAGCTTGCTGATGACATAGCCAGCCGCCCTTTCCAACACGGAGCCCAAGCTGCACTGAAAAGCTTCCAACACAAGAACACAGTGTGTGCCAGCCAATCAAAGCCACCAAACAGGACAGAAGAAACAACAAACCAACAAACTCCAAGTCCAATGAACACCAGACCCAGGTTAATAGCAATCAGAATAGACCAGCCCTCAACATCTTGCGAAACAGAGGAACTGTGAGACACCACTTCCATACAGAAGCCTGATGATGGCAGATGAGATTCTGCTGGAAAGCTTGCCTCACACCTTTAACAGTACAGTGACGTGGGATAAATACCCGAGACAGGAAGACTACAACAGCACAATATATATATATATATAATAATATATATATATATAGTATCTATATATAGTTATATATATATATATATATAAGTTGTTCCAGTTCCTTCGGTATTATCCACGTCATCTGTACGTGCTGTTAAGTTGTAGCAAACGTTTCAGCAGAATCTCATCTGCCATCATCAGGCTTCTGTATATATATATATATATACATATACACACACACACATATATATACATATACACACACACATACACACACATGACCAGCCCTTCCCAAGATGTCACTCTTCAAATGCAGTTTCTCAAATTACAATCAGGATTGCACCAATCAGAAACAGATCAAATATATATAACTGTGCCTTTGAATCAGTGTTGTCTCCCAGTGACTTGTCTGGACAATTTTCCTGGCAAGATTTCAGAAGTGGTTTGCCCTTCTTCTTCCATGGCCCAAGGTCATCACGCTGTCTTTGTGACTAAGGTGGGATTAGAGTTTCTGATCTTCAGGTTTCTAGTTGGATGTCTTAACCACTACAGCAAACTGACTCAAAGACAATAAATAAATAGATCAACCCTACCCTGCTTTCCCTTTTCAATTGGGAAAGAAGATCATTCCTGATAGTTGGATTCTTCCTCTTGTTGAAAGAGGGTGAATGTAAATCATCTCTCTCTCTCCTGGGTGCAGGGTGACAGGTGGAGAGCTCTTTGACCGCATCATTGAACGGGGCTATTACACAGAAAAGGATGCCAGCCAGCTCATCCGGCAGGTGTTGGAGGCTGTGAATTACCTACATGATCTGGGAATCGTTCATCGGGATCTCAAAGTGAGTATGTTGGGATGCTTTGGGGTCCCAACCTTTATATGAAAGAAAGAACCCCTGCCCCCCAAGACTGGGAACCATGCTTTGCTAACAGACGTTTGTACAGTATTTAGCCTGGTTATTGAGTTAACCTATTTTTTTGGATTTCCAAAATAAATTGAACTCCAAACTACCTGAGGGATCTGTGTTGGCACAAAAACTAAGTTGCCATTACCACCAAAAACAAGGTTAAAAAATAGATGCAAAGCCTACTTTTTGGAATTCTTTCCAACCTTTTGCTGTAAGAGTCACATCACTGGGGGGAAGTGGGAGGAGGCTTAAGAATGGTGCAGTCAGCCTAATTCTAGATCTTACCCATTCCATAAGATTGTTTTGGGGGAATTTGTTCTGAATTTTGTTCTTTGCCATTCACAGTTGGATTTGGCCCATTTTTGAACTTCCATCTTTCATTGATTTTTCCCACCATGCAAAATTTAATCCCATTGTCCCAGTTTTCAGAGAGTTTTTCTGCTGAGACTCTTGAACATGGATGTAATATAGAACATAGAACACATGCTATATATTTGTCTTACCTTCAGTTGAATTGAGAATAAAAATGAGCCAGGGTTATGTTATATGATAAACTGGCCCAGTGTGCTGGACAGAAGCAGCTTTGCTTTTAAGATGTCAATGAGAACACAGATGTTGTAATGTAGCCAAGGTACTTGGTTATGTTTGTAAAGTAGTCAAAGTACTTGATCATGAATGCTGAAGGGAAGAGGTTATTTTAAAATGTGATCTACACATTTTATTTCATGTTACTTCAATGTGCAGCTTCTCTATAAAATCAGTTCCTGGGTTTTGTCTCTTTGCCACATGTTGGCATAACCAAGATGTAAACTAAGAGTGAGGCTACATGGAAGAAGCAACTTAATTTTGTATACTTTTTTGTTGCCTAGGGGAAAAAAAACAGACAAATTTATCTTAACCAGACTTTATGCCAGCTCTTTGTAATGAATAAGCAAATGTGAAACTTTACTGTGAGGGGATACCTTTAGGCCAAAGGTGGAAGTTGGGAGGATCGGGAGTGGGATAATTAGTCCCTCTGGAGTTCTCCCAAATCTCTGCTTTTAATGTTGCAATTAGGCAGCTACTGAAAAGGAATAAGGGGCAGGAATGGTTAATTCTCCTGGTTAATTCTCTCTTCAAGTGTTATCTTCTTTGCATTATGACCGAAATTCAGAATGTGAAATTCACTGCAATGTGTTCCTGCAGTTACTCTGCCTTCTGTTACAATCTGTGAGGCAGAATTTAGTCATCAGAACTAAAAGCAATACAAAACTCCTTTCCTGCAAGAAATGGTGGTCCCCAGAGAAAGAAACCAGATTCAGGGTCAATCTTGGGGTGGGGGGTGGGGGGTGGGGTGGGGTCTAGCAGGATAGGCCATGTGGAAGAAGNTAGGGTCTAGCAGGATAGGCCATGTGGAAGAAGGAAGTGGGGGATGGAAAGATCAGAATGGAACATGGGAAAATAATATTCCATTTCCCAAATCAGTATTTCTCAACCATGGCAACTTGAAGAAGTGTGGACTTCAACTCCCAGAATTTTCCAGCTATCCATGTTGGCTGGGAAGTTCTGGGATTTGACATCTGCCCATCTTCATGTTGCCAAGATTGAGAATCACCACCCTCAATCACTACTTCTGAATGGGGGTGCAATTATCACTTAGTAAGATACAGATTTTGCTCCTGCTGCATCAGAGCAGTTCCACCTTTTATAAAAGCAAGCTGTCAGGGTTCCAACTGACAACCTCCAAGAAAGAAGACTCCAAGGCTAGCATTTCCTCTGGGAAAACCCAAATCTGAGAGTTCTGGGTTTTTCCCCACCCAAAAGAAAGTCAAGAATCCACCCCCTGCACTCACAAGTCCATCACATGGTCCAATCATATCTTCGTCCCAACTGGAGATTACCCTCAGTCACTCCCCTCCAGGTACAGGGCAATCGTCCTTGCCTCCCAGGGAAAGGACTGTTGTTGTGGCTAATCTTCCATGGCTCCTTGCAATCCCGCTTCCCCAGGCACTTAATGTGTCAGCCTTGAAACTCCTAAGGAAAAAAATGGCTTCCAAGGCTGACACAAACAGCTGCTGCTCACGTGTGCATGGGAAAAAATGTTGAAAGTACTATGCTGATTGATGAATACAGAGTAGAGGAAGTCCCACATTTGTATGCTGACATTGGATGTGTCTTCATAGGAAGTGGAGGAGATGCAATATTTTGGTTTGATAGCGATGAGCGTATTTATTCTCCTCAATAACTGTCCAGTTAAAGCATTAGTTTGTGGAACAATATCACTGCTAGGCTGGAGAGCCACTGCTGATCTGAAACAAGTGATTGAAACAAGCAACTAGCAAAGCATCCCATTCTTATGGATGACTCTGTGTTAGGCCTGGAAGAATGAATCAGTTTCTATCCTCTCCATGATCATTAGCGAGGCTGTTACTATCAATAGATTTTTTTGTCAGCACTGATAGTCTCTGACCACTTTCTCTTCTGTTGGCCTCTCTCTTTCTCTCTTTTTTTTAATACCTTCAATTTTTCCAGGCCTATGGATTCTTCTGCAATGACTTCCGTCTTGGCATTATGTCTCTGATCTAAAATAAAGTTTAGTTTTTACTTCGTCTAGCACAGAATTGTTCTTCCACGGTATTCTCAACAATTTTACCTGGCATAAATAATTCAAGAACGTCATCATTTCATTGTGTAGTTTTTATTATTGCCTAGCTTTCACACCAATGTGCTACATTGGGAAGAACATCAGTGGTGGGATTCAAACATTTTTACTACCGGTTCTGTGGGCATGGCATGTTGGGCATGGTGTGGCAGGGGAAGGATACTGCAAAATCCCCATTCCCTCCCCACCCCACTTACTTGTTTTCCATCTCCATTCTCCTGTGCAGGACAACAAAAGGAGACCCAGCTGATCAGCTGGGACTCGGGAGGCAGAGAAGAGATGGGGTGGGGCCAGTCAGAGGCGCTATTTGCTGGTTCTCCGAACTACACAAAGTTTCCACGACTGGTTCTCCACAACTGGTCAGAACCTGCTGAATAGCTCCTCTGAAGAACATGGCCATTACAATACATAGCTTTAGTATTTTATCCAGGTTTATCATAGTCTTTTTTCTAAGTAGCAGATGTTTCTTCAGTTCATGGCTTGTGGATTCTTGAGCCTTTGAATGAAGAAGATAAAGTTTGTGATTAAAGTTTAACTTCTCTCTCTGTATTGTGGGGTCGGCATTTCTTGTAATCTTAGTTGTCCTTCCCTCCCCACTCCAATCTTTTACTAGTGAGAAGCAGACTGCCTTTTATGAGTGTGAAGCAGAGTTTTGTATTTTGGTTTTTTTCCTTCAACAAGAAATTCCTTGATATTTTTTTTATGCTTCCCATCAAATACCATCTATGGGAAGCATATATTATTAATGCTTCTTCCAAAATCCTCAATTCCAATTATGATATCTTCTACAGCTTTTCTCAATTTATTCTGCATATGAGTTAAATGATACCATGCAGTTTTGGCATACTCCTTTTTCCAGTTATGGGCAGTTTAGTTTCCTTATCATTTATTTTAACTGTTGCTTCCTGATCATTGTACAGATTATTTAATAGGCTGATGAAAGGATCAGGTATACCAATCTTTCAAGGTCTATTCATTATGTTATGGTCAAAGGCCTTTATATAATCAGTAAACAAAACCAGACGTCTTTACCTTTTCTATTATCCACTAGAAGTTAGCAATATGGTTTTTTTTGATATGTTTCTTCTCCAGTATATCTTTCTTTTTTAAAAAACAAACTTTATTAATTTTACAATTAAAATAAACAAACAACATGTACACAAATGTAGAAAATAAGAAGAGAAACAGAGTTGAGAAATAAAAGAGAAGAGAGAAAAAGAAGTAAAAGAAAAATCAAAAAGTGATTGAAAACAATTTCATCTTCGACAGTTTGTGGGTCATTATTTCTATCCTTATTTTATGCCATATTTACAAGTAATCCTTAATGCAAATGTATAATTACCACTACAATTATAGCTTATCCTCTTTTACAATGTTATTTAGCCCATCTTTCATCTAACCATTCATACCAGCAGTTCCAGCTCTCATAATACATTGATGTTTCTTTATCTTTTAATGCTAGGGTTAATTTATTCATTTCTGCACGCAATTTAGGCATTTTTGAATAATAATTTCCTTCTGGTGGAGTATGAGGTTTGTTTCCAACAGTTGGCAAAGGCCATATAGCTTGCCCGTCAATTACATGTATATATTATTATACTTCACTTTTTTGAAATTGTTTATTAAAGATCCCAATAGGTAAGAAGCTCTGGTTTGAGTTTAATCTGTTCTGTCATCATTTCTCCAGCCATGTTTAATTTCTCTGCGCAAGTAATTTTGTGCTTCTGTACAGGACATGCTATCATGTGGAATATGTTCCTTCTCTTTTTTTCCATTTCCAGCAGTTCGGACTCATATTGGGGTGCATCTAATTTTACGGGGGAGGTGCCACCTATAAGACATTTTATAATAATTTCCTTAATATGATGCCAATTTTGTGATTTTATTATTTCTATTCCCAGACTCCTCTCCTCTTCTGTTAAAATGATTACTACGTCCTATTAACCACTTCCAGGCTTATCAAATTTCCTTTAAACTATTTCTTCCTTTAATTCTGTCTCTAATAGAAAAATTACTGAAAATTTTGTTAAGTATTTTTTTGTCTGGACCTAAGACAATTTGTCCAATTTGCTGGGATTCATTTATAAATTCTGAAATTCTTTCTTGTCCTGTCTTATATCTGTTTTGAACTTGAAAGATATGGGCCCATATGGTCGATTTATAGTCCGCTAAATCTTTGGAGGTCCTGCCATGATTTCAAATTTCCTTGCAGATCCAATAAATCCTTATATTTAATCATCTTGGTAATATCCCAATTATTAGAGTGTATCATTGCCTCTATAGTTGAAATCCAGATCGGGATCTTTAAATAATATTTTTTCCTTACTTTCTTCCAACTGATCAGGAGGGCATCTCTAATTAGATGTCTATTAAAGTATTTTTGACTGGTTTTCCCTATATCCCAAAAAAAGGCATGCCACCAGGTCTGTAAGTCTTGACCTTCTAGGACTAATATTCTCTTGTTAGTTAAGTTCACCCATTCTTTCAACCATACAAAGGAGGCTGCACTGTGATACAGCTCCCAGTTTGGAAGTGCCATCCCTTCCCTGCTCTTCATATCTTGCATTGTCTTTAAATTTATTTTTGGTTTTTTACCTTGCCAGATAAATTTTGAAATTATCCTATTGAGTTCCACAAAGTATTTTTGATGGATTTTGATTGGTATCACCTGAAATATATAGAGGAATTTTGGAAGAATAGTCATTTTAATGGCAGCAATCCTATCTAATAAAGAAAGTTGTAGCTTACCCCATATTTCTAAATCTTTCTTTACCTGTTGCATTAATTTATCATAATTGTTTTCCTTTAACATCTTACAATGTGCTGTCAACCATATTCCTAAATATTTAATTTTCTTTATCAGTTGAATTCCCATCTCCTTTTCTAATTCTAATTTCTGTTTTTCTGTTAAATTTTTAGTCATTAATCCAGTATATCTTTCTTTTGTCTTTTCATGCTCATATTTTCACAAAAGGTCCTTTTATGAGCTGTGGTGGTACAGTGCTTAAAATGTAGTATTGCAAGCTAACTGCCCACAGCTAGGAGTTTGATCCCAACCAACTCAAGGTTGACTCATCCTTCCATCCTTCCAAGGTTGGTAAAATGAGGACCCAAATTGTTGGGGGCATTATGCTGACATTGTAAACAGTCCAGAGAATGCTGTAAATCACTGTGGAGTGGTATATAACTCTAAGTGCTATTGCTATTTGTAATTTTTAAAAACAAAGCTCTTTTCATTCCCATTCAGATGTTCTCTTCAGTTTCTCTGTGTTGCTTATCGATATATAATTCCTTGCCTTATTTTGCTTTTTTTTTGGAATTTAGCATTTGCTTTCTGCTTTCCTTTAGTTATTTCTGATGTGTTGTGGAGTTTAGAAGTTGGAATTTTATTCCTGGTTCATAAGGAAAACAACAGACAAGTTCTTATGGTTTAAGATAATGTGGTATATTTACCCAAGTTATACAAATAACAAATGAGGAATGCAGAAAACTTTCTCACACTGAAACCAACAATTGTTGTCCTGAGATAAGTGGATAAGAAGATATAAAGTCAATCCACCAAACTAGGGGATGCATGAAGTCCCCTTATCATAATAAAGGAAGCAGAAGGCCCAGCTTCTTTGCTCAATGGGGCAAATTAAGGAAAAAAAGGAATAAAATGGCATCTCAAGGTCTGGGTCCAAATACTTACTCCATTGGTAAGATTAAGATTGTGGACTATACTAAAGATGAAGGGTTTGCCCTGTCCAGTTGTGTCCGATTCTAGGGGGCTATGGTACTCATCTTTGTTTCTTAGCTGAGGGAACAAGTATTGTCTGAAGATGCTTCTGTGGTCATGTGGCTAGCATGACTATACACTGAGGTACATGAAGTGCTGTTTCCTCTCCACCAAATTGGTACTTATTTATCTACTTGCAGTTGCATGCTTTCAAAATGCTGGGTTGGCAGGAGTTGGGGCAAGAACAGGAGCTCACTCCATCATATGGTACTTGGGTCTTGAATTGCCAACCTTCTGGTCAACAAGTCCAGCACCACTTCTGAGCTATACTATGTAATGATTTACATTCTATGGATTGGCACATTTCTCCCTCTTTCTATAAAGTCCTCACTGACCGAAACTTGGGGTTCCCAATTTGCTTTGGCTGGGGTTCAGTAATGACACTGAAGGTATCTTAATAAAGACAATCAAACTCAGATCTCTATTGTTCTGGTTCTTGTTTTAGTAGAGCAACTCTTCCCCCAAGATAATATTATCAAACAGCTGTTTGGTTTTGTCCTGCTGTTTGCATTTCAGGATACTTTTGCTTTGTTACATCTTTAAGAAATTCACAGATTTTTGTCTAGAAATCTTCAAGCATTGTATTTATCAAATTGAGTCTGCAAGATCTATTCTTTACCCTTGCTGCATACTCATGAAGTTGAATACTGTTGGTCTGATTATTTTGTTTAAGTTGTAATTTTGTAGGCAGGGAGTAGTAATCTGTGCCATAATTAGCACCAGGTCTTGTTTGTGCTGATCAAAGAAAGCTTATCTGTTTTTGTTTACTGAGTATATAGTCCACAAAACATGATTTGATTTTGCTATTGTCTATCCAGTAATGTCTGTGTATAGAATTACCTTTTTAGATTGTTGGAAGGAGGTATTTGCTATAACAAATTTCTTGAATTTTCTTGCTAGAATTCTTATTAGTGTCTCTCCTACTTTGTTTTGTACACCGAGAAAAGTTTTCCTATTATACCAGATGGTATCACATAGTTTTTTGAGAACAAGTCTGGTGGTTAAGGCCTTAGGGTAGAAATCAGGAGACAGTGAGTTCTAGTCCCACCTTAGCCATGAAGCCACAGGGTGACCTTGGGCTAGCCACTCTCCAGGAACTTGTCCAAGCAGTTACCAGGAGTCAAGACTGACTCAAAGGAGCCAACCAAACAACAAACAAACATCTTTTTAGTACGATCTCTTCTTTTGGTGCAGCATGTTGCCATAAAACTTTCTCTGCATCTATGGTTGGAGTATACTATAGTTTTGGATCACTTGTAACATTGATCATGTTGCCTTGGACTCATTTGCGATCATTCCATGGTTTTTAAGTTGTATCTAACTATTGGTTTTTACACCCTTTTGTTAACTGTGATGGCTACTCCATTTCTTCTGTTCTTGCCTATGGCAAAAAATATGGTGTCTCACGAATGTGAAGTGATGCGTTTCAGTCCATTTCATTTTGTTGATTTCCAGAATGTCAATGTCAGTCTTAATATTTCTGCTTTGAAAGCATCAAATTTACCCTGGTTCATAGATCTAACATTTCATGTGCCAGGGATACACATGTCTTTGTAGCATCAGATTTTTATTTTGCTTTGGATGCATCAATAACTGAACGTCCTTTTGGCTTTTGTCAAATCATAAACTCCAGGGTTACTCGTGCTTTCCTTCCTTGGTTGCTCCCAATACCTTGTAGGGTACCTTTCAAATTGATTGTGTGTGTGTGTGTGTGTGTGTCTGTGTGTGTGTCTTGTCCAGTATTATTTTGAGATTCTCCTGCTTGTAAATGTTGGCAGAATACTGTACTGGGTTACTGTTTTCTTCTACGTTACATTGAGTTTGGTTATGATCCCTGGTTTGTGACACCTGGAAATAATTACACAATTATGTAGGTCACAGTATTATTGGAATGCACAACCCCCCCTTACTGATCCTTGAAGGGAAATAGCATTAGATGGTGCATGTGCATGCACACATTCTCATTCTCTCTCTCTCTCTCTCTCTCTCTCTCTCTCTCTCTCTCTCTCACACACACACACACANCTCTCTCTCTCTCTCTCTCTCTCTCTCTCTCTCTCACACACACACACACACACACACACACACAGACACACACACACACAAACACTTTTTTGAATCTCTTTGCTGCCATCTAATGTTCCTCTGAATTTTTGTGGCCAGACATATCTATACAAAGGTCTCTTTTGCACCCCTGAAGGCACTGAATAAGTTGGAATAAGGTGTGTGTGAGGGGGGAGGGGGACTTACTTTAACGCCAGTATCGCAAACAACAACCTCAGCCAGTCATGGGGTGGCCAGGAGATGAAAGCAATGCCTTTAGGGCAGAGGCTAAAAAAAAGTACAAGGGGGAAGAAAGCTCTACTCTTAGTATCTTTGGTTGTGTAGAAACTAGAAACTCTTTCAGATCCTTATGGGAAGGAAGACTTACAAAACATGATGTATGTAACTTTACTCTGTTTTGCTCGTCCAAACAGCCTGAAAATCTCCTATATGCCACACCATTTGAAGATGCCAAGATTATGATTACAGACTTCGGGCTGTCTAAAACTGAGGCTGATGGTATCATGTCTACCGCTTGTGGAACTCCTGGCTATGTTGGTGAGTGTGGCAATATGGAAGGGTGAGGGGCCCAACTTGTTCTGTGTTAATATCCACTCTTGTGTAGTTGTGTAAAGCCTTTCCTGTAGAAAATCAATCATTGAATTTAATATTCAATGGTAACAGTCCATGACAAGGAAAGAGTACATTGTACAAATATTTTACAGAGCATGTGCTTTTTTTTTTTTTTTGCAACATTTGATTTGCTTCACTATTCTTGAACAGGGAATAATGTAAGGAGCTGAAACTGCAACCCAGAACCTTAAAACTCACCCTCCAATGGTTTTGAGCCATCGGGAGTAGTTTTTTTCCAACTCTAAAGAGGCTGCCAATTGTTTATTTTCTGTTTCCCTTTTTCACCTCCAAACTGAGATTTTTGCAATATTTTTGTAGCATATTCCGAATCATAATCCATCTGCTTGCAGTCCATCTGCTCATTTACAAGTGGGAGAGCTAAAAATGACTTTCATCCAGTTAAGGAACATACAAACCTATTATTTATTTCATTTATTGGCATTTATAAGCAGTCCAACTCCAACAGATACTGAGTGGTACACAAAACCAGGAAAAAATGCTATAACAACAGATAAAATCCTTGAACCAAATGGACAGTCCAGACTACAATAATTTTACAGATAATAAAAATGCAAAAAAACCAAGGGTCTCAGATGAAGAATGATACATCCACCCCAGGTCAGGGACCAAGGCCTGATTTTCCCAAGCTTTCCAATACTCCAGGAAAGAGGGCACCCTCCTTATCTCTAGGAGGAGGCTGTTCAAGTTTCTGGGGGCCTTGAGTTAGGATCAAAAGAGATTGGGGATATTATGTATTTTCCTAAAGCCTTACTCTTTCCTCCCACTTCTTGGATGCTACCATACATGGGTGGTGGGCTGAGAATAGATGTGTCAAGAAGAGATGACAATTAGCACAAGACTTTGCAACTGGCAATTGTCTTAAATACTAGCAACAAAAGCAAGGGTTGTATTACATATAACCAATACAGGGAGTTGCTGGAGCAATGTACTGAATATACATGGGAATCTTACAGTTATAGTCTGGAAAATAATTGCATTTTAATTATAGGGTTACAAGGACAGGATTACAGGATTAGTTAGTCACTTAGATGATCATATATTGGATTCAACTTGACTGTATGGACAAACATTGAGCATCTTGATCTATCTCCTGTAACAACAAATAGCTGTTCCAAGAACATTTCAATATTCTTTCTGAATTTGTTCATTTACCTCATCTGTTGTCTTTCCAAGCATAATATTTTTTCTAGTTTATCTTCTGCTCATATCTATGTCCAAATTATGCAAATGTCTGCTTGCTGAATACCACTTCAAGAGACAGTAAGTCTTTATTTGATCGAGAACTGATTGACTGATTCTTTTTGCAGTTCATGGTACTACAACTCATGTGTTCTGCTCAGTATTATTTTCAATTAACAAAGTGGTTAACAGTACAAAAAAGAACAGTTGCTTTTTTGTCCCTTTTTGTGTACAATTATAAGGGTGGAAGATTGGCTGTAAGTACATATACTGTCATATGTACTGACATATACCCAATGGAAGGGTGGAGTTTGCAAGATCAGCATTAATAGGTTTTGTTGAGAATAGTTTCCAGTAGATTTCACCAAGCCCCAAGCTCATCGTACTAACTGGGGCTAATGGGAATGTAGTTGATCTGTTGGGTAACTGTTTCTTCTTTTCACAGTTAAAAACTATGTTAAGCTGCAGAAAGTTGCATTGTGGGTACAGATCTTAATAAAACCTCATACCTTCCTTGCCTTCTTGGCCATTGTGTCTCTGTAGCCCCTGAGATCCTGGAGCAGAAGGCCTATGGAAAAGCTGTGGATTCCTGGGCACTTGGTGTCATCTCCTATATCTTGTGGGTACCTTTCTTCTTCAGCAACTATCCATCCTTTTGCATTTATAATAGGTTGTAAGATGTTTTTGCATACATATGTGAGATTTGGTGCCTGTGTGTTCCAATCTGCAGACTTTGTGGTTATCCTCCTTTCTATGACGAGAACGACTCTGAGCTTTTCAACCAGATCCTGAAAGCTGAATATGAGTTTGACTCCCCATACTGGGATGATATCTCTGAGTCAGGTGAGTGGCACATTTGGGTAAAGAAAGTGGTATTTTTGCCAATTCTAACTTTGGAAGTGGTAGAAACCCTGTTCAGAATCCCTCAAAAGGGGACGTGTTTTGACTGAAATATATTAACTGGGGGAAAGAATTTCAATCCTGTTCCTTAAAAGCAGGGATCCGTGCCTTAATCATCCCATTCATTTTACTACCTTCATATTCCATTCCCCATCAGTAGACACACTTGATAACAACAACAAAAAATGGTTGCATGCTCTTCACCTTTTGCTGGGTGAAAAGGTGAAGAACAAGTAAGCATTTGGCAGACCATTTTTCTTCTGACAGAATACACTTTCATGCACACCTCCCTATAAAATAGAGTCTTTTGTGCAAACTGTCCTTTAATGCAGGGGTCTCCAACTTTGGCAACTTTAAGACTTGTGGACTTCAACTCCCAGAGAGGAGTTGAAGTCCACAAGTTTTAAAATCGCCAAAGTTGGAGACCCCTGCTTTAATGTACACATTTTACCTTTAATATAAGCATGTTTTGTATCTTTGGATTTGCAACATTTTAACAACAGTGTGTTCTTTTAAAGATTTAAATGGGCTGGAAAATTCATGTTAAAAAATTGGATGGCTCTCTAAACCTCTGTACACCTTTCTTGATCTTTGTTTGGCAATACTCTTATTGAATATTGAGTATCTTATTTGATACTTATTGATCTTATTGAGTATCTTATTTGTCACATGCTTCATATTCTCAAAGGAGTGAGGAGAATCACAAAGCCTTGTGATGCACAAAGGAAGGGGCATACCAGGAACATCCTTGAGGGAGGTTAAAAAAAAAGAAGATGGCTATGACAGTGTGAGCAAAGCTCCATCCCTTTTCTAACACGCATGACATGGAAAATCAGAGCAAGGCTTTGAATATGTGCTTGAAGCTGCTGTCTTGACTTTCATTGACACCACCAAACCCTCCAGACACTCCTGATCTACTGTCTTAATGGAACTTTTTTAGTGATTTTTTTTTTAGATTTTCAGCAACCGTGATCAGTTCCTAGTAGTAATAAGCTGGCATAGATCATTATCTCTTGACATTCCCCCATCTTGCCCTGCTACATTAAGTGACAAAGTGATGGTTCAAGGATAAGATACTAAATGTAATCATAGTGGGGCCACTTTATCTATTTGGTTGCCGGGGAAAAAAAAGCTTTTTCTGGTAACTTTGAACTAAAGCATGAGGTTTGTGTTTCTGTTCCTCTGTAGCCAAAGATTTCATCCGCCATCTTCTAGAACGGGACCCTGAGAAACGATTCACTTGTGAACAAGCTTTGCAACATCCCTGGTAAGACTGACTACCCAAGGGGATAACATTTTTCTCTTTTAATCATTCTTCCACACCACTCCCATTTCCATTCCAATTCCCATTCTCTCAATCCCTTAAAAGAATTGTGGATCTTGGATTTTTTTTTGAAGCTCTTCTGTTGATTTCTTTCAAGGCACAGGACAGAGTATTTGTTTCCTAGTATGATTTGATTGCTTATTAGTAACCTATGACTATCACTAAGTGTTGTATCTTATGATTCTTGATGAATGTATTTTTTTCCTTTATGTACATTGAGAGTTTCTGCACTGGAGACAAATTCTTTATGTATCTAATCACATTTGGCCAATAAAGCTATTCTATTCTGTTCTGTTTCTGTTTCTGTTTCTGTTTCTATTCTATTCTACTCTACTCTACTCTACTCTACTCTACTCTACTCTACTCTACTCTACTCTACTCTACTCTACTCTAAAGAATCTTGCCGTGTCTTAAGCTACAGTAGATGCTGGAGAGACAAATATTCCCTTATACCACTCTGCATAAAAAATAAATAAGATAAATTATATGCACCCCTATTTCCACTACCATCATTCTCTTAAAGTGGTTTGCCTTTAGTTGGATATATGAAAAAACAGTCCTGAGAAATTCTTATGGCAGTGAGTCGCAAAGTCAGCAAGCCACCTTTCCCCATCAAAGACCAGATAGTCTGATTGAAGCCCAGGGCAAAACAAGAATTATTGTGTATAAGGAAATAGATTACACACAAGTCAGAAAACACTTCCCTCTCTTTTATACCCTTCAGGATCTCTGGGGATACAGCTCTGGAGAAGGATATTCATGGATCTGTGTGTGAGCAGATTCAGAAGAACTTTGCTCGCAGTCAGTGGAAGGTAAGGTCAAAAGTTGAAGGTCAACTTAAGAGAAGGATGGTTCTGCATTCCTTTTGCGCTCCCTTTTTAATTTCAAAGAGAGGGATACTGGATTTCGATAGCTGTGGTGAATTTTCCTACTTTTATCCTCTGGCCAGGATAAGTTGAATTATATCTAATGAGAGACACCTCGTTAACAGTAGAAAAACAGAAAAAGATCCTGCCACAAAATTTAGCAGCTTAGTTCTCACTTTCTTGACAGGATGGAGCTGCAGCTCAGAAACATGGGTAGTACCTTTTAATTAAATTGGTTAGTGCTAGAAGATTTCTGCATCTTGGCAGGTGTGTTTCTTGTCAAGATTCCTGTGAACAATGCTGTACTCTTGATAACTCTACAGTATTCAAACTCCATCTTTTTGTGATTTGTTTTCATTCCATGGCTCCTATGGGCATCAAGCTTCCTCTCTCAACTTTTTAAAAAGTTAAAAAAGTGAAGTCTCCCCCTTGCTCCTCTGTGTTGCCATTTCTTGTCACCCTTTGATAAAGAATACAGATTTGGCAGCATTCAGCTTGGCTCTATTTTAAGTATGGGTGAGTCTACATTTTAGATGGCAAATTGAGAAAGCAAATAAAACTTCCCTTTTGATCAAAATTATTCTGCTCTTCATGAAAACTGGGAAAGATGGGCTATAATTAAACCTAATTTTTGCATATATATATTATTTTCTGTTTATTGATCACCATTTTCATCTCTAGGTTTTTACTTTGTTAGGGTATTTTGTAATCCACCCAGCATATTCTGATTGACTAGAATTAGAATTAAATAAAAATAAACAATATCAACCTTCCTTTTACTTTGGTACTCAGGGTGATGCTTACAAAAAGTTAAGTTAAATATTTTAGAGAGGAAATCACCCTGAATTTCTTCAGCAAGCAAACAGGTAAACTACTACTTCATGGTGACAGATTTGCTGAAATTCTGTGTACAAGTCCTTCCAGCTTTGTTTTGTTTGAATATCTGCTGATTTGTATTCTTTAATCAAAGGAAATACAATATCATTTTATATAATTCTCAATATTATTGTCAGTTTACAGCCACCTACACAGCTGGGCTTATCAGCAGTAACACACCGATGGATACCTTAATAGTTCCATTGATAATTTTTACCTGATAAATTTTTCAAACTGTGAAAAAAATAAAATCAATCAAGACAATTTTATCAGTCCTTCTGGGATGTCTGATTTCCATTTTTATTTTTACAGCGAGCAATCAATGCCACATCCTTTTTACGCCATATCACCAAGATGGGACCAGGTGCAGAGGGTGAAGAAATTGGAGAGGCAACATCTGGAAGACAGCGTGGAAAATGGTGACCCCCCCCAGAGGTGGGTTCACTAAAGAAAAATATAAGTTTAACATCAGCTTAGGTTTCTTTAAATCCTCTTTTTTACTGAATTATTACCCAGCTTAGAGTAAGAAGGCCAATTGCTGTTTTCAGGACTGCACACTGAAGCGTTTACTTAGCAGCAGAAAAATGCTCATGTGCAGCTTTTGGGCTATCACAATTAATATGTCTGTCTTTACAAAACAAGTTTACTTCTGACCAACTTCATCCAGGCTTCTGGATTACTTAAGCAATCCTTACATATACAAATTCCATAGGCTAATTATAATGATTGGCCACTTAGTTGTTCTGGGTGTGGTGTGACCATATGACCTCTGTAGATCCATCACTGTGGCATGTAGGGGTCTGCTTTGCCAAGTTGCCACTATCAACCTGAATGGTGCCTTCTCTACATCTACCTTGGAAAAGGAAAATGAGGCAGAAGCACTGCTGGTGGCAAACAGCCTGCATTGTTGTAGAAGAGATCCTATAGGACCAAGGCCAATCATCTTATTTCTCCAGATGTTTTGAACAAGCCCTGCCATTATTTCTGCTGCCCGGGGCTGTCAAGAACCGGACACAAAAACATCAGGAGGTCACTAGATTTCTCCCTAGTGTCAAGAGTGTTTTCACAGCAGGCATGCTAGAATTAACCCACTTCTTGTTCCACAGGTGCTTCAAGAGCCTGGGCCACTGCCTTGCATGAGCTACCCTCCTGCATGCGGCTTCACAGCCACAACGCTGCATCAGCACCCTCCCCCAAATGTGGGGTATCTTTTCATTTTGTGCTCCCCCCCAAATCTGGGGGTATCTCTGCCCCGAGGGGCTCAGGAGTTCAGTCAAGCCAAGAGCATCCCTGTCCAGCCTGTTTTGAGCCGGCTCAAATGCAATCTGCCTGGAGCCAGAGGTCATCCCATTGAAGCCAGCGGAGCCTTTGCAATCTTGCTGCGTTATTCACCTCACTTCCATCCATATCAGCCATCGAGGCTAGCAACCTACTGAAGAATCAGCGGAGACGGTGGTGGCAGGGAAATAAAACTCCCAGCCATTCTTTTGCCAGCTGTTGGGGTTGATTTCAAAATTGCTTTGAGAAGCTAATTCTCCTCCTGTCCTCTTGAGTCATAGAAGGATAGCTTTCCACAGAAGGGAACAGCTGGTGTCGCTGAAGGAATACAGTGAAACCTGACAACTCTGTTGTTGGAAGAGAAGGGATTCCTCTAGTAGGAAGATGGGAGCTTCCACAGTAAAGTTGAGGGCTTTTTCTGAGATATTGTGAATCTCAGCTATCTTAGCTCAAGTTGAATCAGGGTCAAAATGAAATTCAGTAGGTGTTTGGAGAATCTTAGTAGTTCCTGAGTTTGGGGAACCTTAGTAGTTCCTATGCCTGAGTGTTGCCAGACTCCCCAAAGGATATAACTTCCTTCTGATCTTAGAGCAGTGTTGTAACCATTTGAAATATATGTGAGATTTTGGGCGGATAAGATCACTGCTGAATATATGCAGTGTTTTAAAAATGAGCTGTTTGTTTAAGAAGAAGAGCCAGTATAATGCCTAAAGTATGGTCAAGGCAGTGAGCTGATGCATCTCCTTGACCTGGGAAGCAATCTGTCCAATCTGATGTTTGACTTGTAGGTAATACAAAACAAAGCTTGTTCCATCTGCTGTTGAATCTTCACATCTGGGTTGGGTTTTTAGTTTATACTGTAATTGCTAGGCTGAGTAAGAAGACCATGTCAGAATTTGATGGAAACAACAAGCCAGTGGGGTCCTGTCAGAAGAAGAAATGGACTTCTGGAGGAGTTTGATGCTCCAAGCGAATTAAAATTAAAACTATTACTGTAGTATCCCTCTCCCTATAATAGAAATGAACCACCATGTATAGGATGGCTTCAGCATCTAGGCTGCTTCCATCCATAAGCCTTCATTTCCATTATATCATTGCTTTTCAGGTTTTGTATTTTGTGGGACTGGAATATGAATCCACGTAATGTGTTTCCCTCATTGCAAAAATTCCATTTACATTAGCAAGCAGATTATGACGGGATCTTCTCAAACTTCTACATGCCATCCCACCAAGCCTTTATTCCCTCAGACCCCTGGTTGTTTTGAAAACACATGTGCTAATGTTTTGCACACTGGTTTTTTTTTTTTATTTATGCCAGAGTCTCAAAATACTATCAATTTTTAGGCTTTTTGACATTTGGCAACCATGAAAGGGTTAACCTGCAACATTAAGAGGTCCAAGAAGGTTGTTAAATGTGTAAATAAAATGATATCAGCAGGGATCCTGATATCACCAACTAGAAGGTTTGTGCACATCTTTTCCCTCTTCTATGTCAATATTCCAAAGAAGCAAATAGGAACATTTTGAAAAGTATGGACATATTGGCTCTTCGTTTACGTACATATTTTTTTGACCTTGAAAGGGAAAAAGGAGAAAGATCAACAGAAGTGAGAGATCGAGCATATTATATAAAAAAAGAAATTGTGCTTTGATTTTAGTTTATTGTTTAAAATAATCACCATCCTGGAATATACGGCAGTAAGTGAGCCAGGGCATTTTCTCAAAATTTTTGAGAGTGAAGGAGTATAGAAGATTTTTTTTACTTTGTAGAATAGTGTTTCTGTTCTGTTTTTAGCTAAATGGATTATGGGTGGTAAAGAGAAAAAATAATAATAATATGTGTATGTGTAGGGAGGTATTACTGACCAAAGGATGATGAAGAAATGATATTTTAGCAAATTTTTTGCTAGCACATGTTAGAAGGTCCATCTGGCAGCCGCTGTAAGTGGAAGGAGAAATGCTTTTTGAAATGGAGCCATGGATGCTCCCCCACCCCAATCAATAGAGTAGCCACAAGATTTCTAACATAAAGACAGTGATTGACAGGAAAACAGGTAGCGAGGCCAGTAGTTATATTCCACCTTTTGCACCACCTGTCTGTAGCTTGCCTGCTGGACTGGACAATTGCTTTGCTGAGTTGCTTGGAATTGGAGACTTTCTTAAGATTCTTGGTGGGATGGATGGGAATCGTTTTCCTTCATGCTTCCCTCCTCTTATACAAATGTGTCAAATAAACTGGTGAAAACAGGAATATGGTTGTGGAACGCCTGTTTTTTGTTCACTGACACAGTGGTCACCTCTTTCTTCCTCATGAGTTTTAGTGGTTCATCTTCCTTCTCCAGAAGATCTGGGGATTCAATCAATATGCTGGTTGGAATGCTCTCAAGTGACCCAGGGAATCTTACCATTCTAAAGTTGGCCAGAAGATGGTCTTTTCCATCAAACAGACAATTACCTATTCTGTGTACCTGGAGGATGAGCCTGAGGGAGGTGTGTAACCTGCTGAGCTCCAATTGGCCCCCTGCGGGACAGCTTCCTTCTATCCAGGGGTGGGCCTCTTTGACCAGCAAATTTCACATCCAATGTGCATAAACGGGCTGAATTAGGATCCTGATGGCCAAGCTGGAGAAAGCTGGCTGAATGGATTGGGCAAATGTTGCCAGGGTGTTCAATGGATTTGACTCCCTACACAATTGGAACTTTGATTGCAAACCAATCTTTCTCTCAGAACCTAGAAACCATCAAGAATCTCTATTACATAAATTAGAAATAACTTATCCAGATGGGTTTTAGCTTGGGATAAGATATGACATTAAATACAATCCTTGGAACTGCATGTGGCTCTTCAGTGGCAATGGTTAGAGAAGTACAGTGAGTGCAGCCAAGGGGGAAGAGAATTTGGTAGCTTTTCTTTATTTGGTTTCATCTCCATGGCTCATGACAAATACTTGGAAGTGAAGCTTGAGAAGGATCAATGGCACCATTTCATGCCTGCAACTCTCAACAAGACAACAGCCACTATCCTAAGCAGTTTCTAAGAAATTTAATGTACTTTGTCCAAGCCGATAAACAATGAAACTTATGCTACTGTACATAGGCTGCTGTTGATTTTCTCAGATTCCAGAAGGCCATTGAATCCTAGATAATATTACATCACATTACCTCAGTTGTCATGCATGATCCTGCCCATGTGGCACCCAATCCTGAATATGAGTAATGTTATCAGTAAATAATCTAACATATGTGTCACAGTGGCAGCAAGAACGCTGTCTTTTCTAACTTCCACAAAAGGTTACTGGAAAAATCCAATCATCCAAATCTATTAAGTACTTTGAGCAGAAAAAGTGGTCTTCTATCTTTGAAAGAGTCATGGATGCAAATAATGTGTGGCTTGACCAAGAAGTGATCTGGCCATGTCAAAGGTTTGGTGATTATGTCCTCTATATTCAGATCACATGCCCTGTACTTTGAGATGAACATCAGGTCTATGTGATGACCTATATCCATTGGGGGTGAGATATTCCAGGACAAGCTGGTTTTGTCATGAAATCTTCAGCACATTTGGACATGGCACTGAATTGAAGTCCCTCAGCACTACAAAGCTGGAGCAGCTCTCCCATCAGCCCTTCAAAAGATCTAGGAGCTCAGGAAAGGCTGCTGATGGACTAGATCTCCAACTTCACTTAACCATGTGTCAGTAATATGCACCAGATTCACCTGTTCAACCATCCGGCCACTGTAAATAGATGAAGTCATATTTCAGTTGGACTTGGTGCTCACCAGCAGCCTAATGAACTCCATTATAGCTTAGTACATATATGAATCCAGTCAATATAATTTGCAAATCATGATTGATATGAGTTTAGTACAATGTATAAATCAGACCTGTTGTAACTTCTAATTTAGGCTCAAAGTTTAGATGTGAAAAAACATGACTGTAAAGAAGAATGAAGACATTTATGAATAAAATAATGTTTTGGCCAACATGGCTGGTTTTGTATGCGATCCAAACTCAAATATATTGAGAAAAACAATTTCCTATCTGAGAGTTCCTGGGTTATGTAAGCTTAGAGTTCGCTGGAAATATGCCTTTTTTCTTTCAGGAAGTATCTTAAGTTGCTTGGTTTTTGTTTTTGTTTTTGTATGCACGTACAGAGAAACCCAGTTCCTGGGTAGGCTGCAATTGGAAAGTTACTCTTCATATTTTTCCATGCTTCCTTCTGTTCCATCTGTTCACTTCTTCCACCCGCTGCGCAACGCACCTGTCAACTTGCTTGCCATGACACAAGGAGAAGAATGAAGGACAAAGAGAGTGGAGAATAAATGAACAATAAAAGACTTGATGGCTTCTTGACACCCACATTGCTTGTTATGGTTCAACCCAGCAAATTCCTGGGTCATGGAAGTGCTATCCTCTGTTTATATTGGTATCAGCCTCTAAATACCTCTTATTTAAAAATCTACAGGGTGAATTGCATAGGTTTATGAGCAACTGAATAAATAGAAGTTAAACAAGGTCTTTTTGGACAACAGGAAGAAGTTCAGCTTTTAAACTGGCATGTGAATAGATGCCCACCCTTCCTTCCTTCCTTCCTTCCTTCCTTCCTTCCTTCCTTCCTTCCTTCCTTCCTTCCTTTCTTTCTTTCCTTCCTCCCTCTTTCTTTCTCTTTCTCTCTCACTTATGTAGATGGTGTTAAGTTCAACAGTTATGCCATGTTTGAAGGGACAGCTATATTTTTGAAATGGATCAGCTCTTCTCCACATGACATACTCTAGGAAGATTGAATTGTGTTGATGGGAATGATCAACCAGCACTAGAATCAGTTCACTTACCTATTTTGATCATGCTGGCAAAAATAAAAGCTAAAGTTACCCTGAACCTATAGGATTTTAAACGATTGAAGCATAGCCACATTTAATGGAACAATAAAAATCCATTATAAATACAGCTTTTTCTGTCCTGCATATAGGTCACCCTTGCTCCATCTTTAACGCTATAAAACTGCTATTTACAGGGATGCTATTGCCTCTTGAGACTATATCCCAAACCTGAGATGCTTCTCTGCCCCTCCCTCTTTTGTGGTCTAAAATAGTGTTTCTCAGTTTTGACAATTTTAAAATGCATGGACTTTAGCTCCCAGAATACTTGGAATGCTGGCTGGAGAATTCTGGTAGCCGAAGTCCACATAAAGTTGCCAAAGTTGAGAAACCTAGCCTAAAGACAACATTTCCACTGTATCAAAGTTGACTCCTGTTGATGTTTTGGCAAGGTTGTACAGGTTCCTGAGTAATGACAGAAAAGTGGCTTTCCATTAGTTCTTTCTGCAATGTTCTTTAGATGTTTCAGCCTAACCCACAGGCACCCCTGAATTTTTGTCCATAGCCAAGTAATAACCAGGTTTGATTTGCCTCCTCTTTTGTGGTGGCTCAGTGGCTAAGATGCTGAGCTTGTCGATCAGAAAGGTTGACAGTTCAGTGGTTTGAATCCCTAGCACCGCGTAATGGAGTGAGCTCCTGTCGCTTATATCAGCTTCTGTCAACCTAGCAGTTCGAAAGCATGTAAAAATGCAAGTAGAAAAATAGGGACCACTTTGGTGGGAAGGTAATGGTGTCCTGTGCGCTTTCAGCATTTAGTCATGCCAGCCACATGACCACGGAGACATCTTTGGACATCACTGGCTCTTTGGCTTTGTAAAAAAGATGAGCACCACCTCCTAAGAGCTGGAAATGACTAGCATGTATGTGTGAGGGGAACCTTTACCTTCATCTTGATATAGCTTCTAACACCATGGTTGTTGATTGACCAGAGGGAAAAAAAAGTTCATTGATCTTCCAGTAGATGGCAAACATGCCCCTTTTCAGAGTCTGGGGATGTGTTGGCGTCTCATGCTAATTTGGTGGGTGTTATATGAGGCTGCTGGCAATGCCAAGAGAGTTATGCAACCATTGCTGATGACAAATCCCTCTTGTCTCCTGGCTGAATCACACCTCACCACACATTTCATTGGAACCCCGCAAAACAACCTCCTCCTCCTGGACTGATTTCCATCTCAGTGGTCCTACCTGCCTGCCCTGCCTGGGCTCTAAAGTGCTTATCCCTGCCATTTATTTGGGGAGTGCAGAAAAAGAGGCTGCAGCCTGTTGTGTGGGCGTATAGAAGGAAGGAGGCTGAAAGCATTGAATAAGAGAAGCAAGAGGGACTTAGCTGGCCTCTCCTGCAATGACTCCCCTCCCTCTCTTCCCCTGCAGAGTCTGTACAGTTGAAGCAGGATCCAGGAAGCCCTCAGGGAACCTGGGAATAAAGTTGCCAGCTGAACAGGAAAAACACGGACTGATTTTTGCCATCCTCCTTTTTTTTAGTAGCAGCTTGATTTGCAGAAGCGAGTACTTAGAGTTCTTCACAGCTCTGAGGTGTGTTATCAGCACTGCACCTGTTGAGATGCCAATAATGGATTTGTGTACTTGGAAGAGTCATGAAGACAAGAGACTCTCACAATCTCTGTCTCTCTCTTTCATCTCTCTCTTATTTCTATTTCTGTATCGTCTCTCTCTTCTCTGGTCCCCCAATGGAGACCAGGGTGGACCCCAGCCCCAGCTACATTCAGGAAACTGTTGAAGGCTGAGCTGTTCCAGAGACCATTCAAATGAAGTCTGGACCATTTTTTCCCCCACATCTCATCATGCTTTTATTTTAAATCAGGGGTTCCCAAACTTGGCAACTTTAAGACTTGTGGACTTCAACTCCTAGAATTCTCCAGCCAGCATAGCTGGCTGTCAACTCATAAAACATTCCTATACCTGTTTTAGTGGTTGCCATTAAAAAGGGGGGTGGGGAAGGAAATCTGGAAGAGCAGTGCAGCAATTTAAAGTGAAAGTACATTCCAACTCTTATCTTTAAAAGATTGTAACTAAAATACCAGAGTTTTTGCCTGTGAATATATTTAATTGGAGAATGTTAATGATGACACCCAGCCTTTGAACGTGCTCAATTGGAGAATCTGGTTTTTGAGACACCCAGGGGGGAAGGGGGAAACAGGGTCAGAGGTGACTGTAAATTACATATGCCAAAGTTTTTCATACAGGGTAGTTGCCAGGATGTTGGCTCTAATGAATCCTTTGAAGTTTTTTAAAGCTTGGCTCGAGAATCATGATTTAATTAGTGTAATTGCTGGAATCCTTACACTGGCTGGAGAATTCTGGGAGTTGAAGTCCACAAGTTGCCAAGTTTGGGAACCCCTGATTTAAATGGTGACCTGGATTTTTATGGTCTGGTCTTATTTAAAGGCTTTTATGTGAAGCTCAGGCTGGTTGTTTTACATTATCATAAATATAATCAATGCAAATGTAATAAAATGAAATAAATACCATGTTCACCAACTGTATGTTTTATTTGATACCTTTAAGAAAAATGTCAAGCTTTTCTGGTAAGGTGGAAGTTTTTTGTTATGTCTTAAGGGGCAAGCTGGTTGGTTCCTTCAACATGCAGGTTTTGGTGACATGATGATATGGGCATGATAGCTACTGCTAAAAAGTAACATTTTCTTTCTATCTCTTTTTCCACTGAACTAATTCAGGGTGAGGAAAGGCATGTTTGGATCAAACTTGGTGAGAACCTCTCCTGAACAGTTCCATTGCTCTAAAAATATTATTTTTGTTGTCCTGGTTTTTGCCCCGGAATTAAAGTTCTTTCTGCCAGCATGATCTTGGAGCCAGATCTGGCTTCTTCCTGCGAGAGGAGAGGAAATGTAGCTTCCTCCAAAGAGCTTACTCTTCCTACTCAGCAGCCACAAATATGAGGGAATGGAGTATTTACAGGGGAGGAGGGATGTCTATGTTTTTTTCAGTGTTTACATCACATCTTTATGAAATCTTGTCTTTTCTTTTTAAGTTTCAGAAACTGCTTTGTTGATTACTTTAGCAGGCATTAGGAGCACTTGAGAGTGAGTTTAGAACAGTTTAATTTCTATCACTGTATTTCTCAATCTTGGCAACTTTTAAGATGTGAGGACTTCAACTCCCAGAATTTCTCAGTTGGCAATAACTCCTCCAAAGCAAAGGATGGGAGGCCAACTTTATTTATAATGACTCCCTCAACTTGTTCCCAGTTTGATCCATTATTAAAAACATAACTGTTCAAGGGGGAAACAGTTGTATATAACAACAGTTGTTTTGATACTTAAAAAGACAACTACAACATTTCTTTAAAATCTCCTTTTTCTTTTTGTAGGATCTTAGACCTCTTGATGTTACATTGCATTTTTAATAACTGAATGCTTAATTTTAATTGGTTGTACTTCAGACTTGTATATTACTAATGTACCAGCTGTGGTCTAAAATTAAAATGGATCAAGAAGTATTATTTTATTTATTCATTAAATTGATATAGCAGCTTGTGATTCTGGGGTTGATATACATGGCTCTGTTAGAGGATGGGGTGGCCAATTTCAAAGGACAATAAAGCCTAGCAGATTGGGAGCCCATGAAAGGGAACTTAATGCTTTTTGGGGTGATCATTGTCCATGATTGTTACCAGCATTCTTCCATTGCAGAGTTCCCCAACCTTTTTGATTTTGTGGATTGGAGGGGGGGGAGAGGGGATGGTTCTGCTCAAGTGGTGGCAAATGTGTGTGCATACACTCTCCCATTGTTTGCACAAATGGGAATGTGCATGTGCGCTCACCAGCCATTTCCACGGCCTGGTTCCAAATGGTTCAAGGCCCGTAGATGGGCTGTAGCCCAGGAGTTGCAAACCACTATTCCATTGTATCTAGTTGAGGTACTCTGTCAGCAGGTTCAGTGATGATGACAATCCAAGCTTGGTACTTGAAGCAGTATACGATTCTACCAGTATAAACATTTTGCCTTTTACAAAGATTGAAAATAAATATTCTATTTCAAATTAAGTCCAGTGAGAAGAGGATATCTGGACAATGAAATTGAAGCCTTGGCAGAAGTAGCTCAGACTGGAGAGGCAAACCAAGGGGAGTCAGCAATAGAGGAAGTCATCTTTGCTATTGAATCATTTTCATTCCCAAAACAGGCAGCTTCTCCTCTGGCTTATCCTCAGAAATAACAAAGCATCTGAACATCTAGAACAGTACAAAAACAATAATTGCCTACTTTGTAACAAGAAACAGCTAGCACAAGTTTAAAAGGATGCCAATGCTGTAATATCAAATATAAGCACCAGTTCACTGGAAGAAATATACCAATTACAGGTAGTTCTTTAGTTACGAATGAAATGGAGCCTGCCCATTCCATTTGTACCTCAAGGATTCATGGGAGTGAATCTCGTACCTTGAACGAGATCACTCCCTGCTTTAACTCATGCATTCACTAATTTAATGCATGGATGAATGAGCGATTTGTTAAGTGCACATGAGGTATCTCAGAGTGGGGAAGGCCATGTGGGGCCTATGATGGAACAGGTCCCCAAGACCTCCCCAACCCACTAAGATACCTCATGCTTCCCCCTCCCTGCTGCGCCAGACTTACATTGTGTTGTAATGACGAGGCAGTCGAGTTGTTTGATCACGAACAACTGAACCATGATGATCTTTATTGGAGTATAGTCTTGCATTTATACACATTTTTAGTTATCCTCCATCATTGGTTAACTTTGGTTACTGCTTAACTTTCGTTACTGTTCAGCACAGTAATCCATACAATTAATTATCTCTAGTTAAAGGCTAACATATGTTTACTTCCCCTCTCTAATCCTCCTTTATCCATAGATTAGTGACTTTGTTTGCCTGAGTTGTATTTGCTTGGAAACATTCTTTACCTGAGGTTTGCCATCCAAGATTGGAACATTCCTGCAATTACAACTGTACAACCTTGCAAAGATCTGCCTCCTCTCTGCCATAGTTTCTTTTCCTTTGAGGGAGAGGAGAGTCGATGGAAGCTTCTGGGTGTGAAAAGTGTTTATGGCACCTCTCCTACTCCCCCTTCCCCACAATTCCTTTCCACCATCATCAGGATACTTTTTGGCCAGATGGAGACCTGATGGAGACTGGAAGCTTCATCTGCGTGCAAATGGCACCTTTGAAAACAGAGGGATTTGCTCCATTTTGAAACCATGGCAAAGAGGAGACAGATCTTATGTTAAGTGAGTTCAGTGTGGCAGGATGGAAGGGGGAAGCAGTTCTGGGGAGCGGGGGTGGGGGAACAGGGTGAATGTTGCAGGCCTCTGCAGTCATTCCTAAGGATGAACTTCTGTGATGCTGCAACATTTGTAATTTTGGGACTTGATCATGAACACTAGGAAGTGCTTATCTCATAACTTCGAACAGGCGCTACATGAATGCTCATAACCTGAGGTTTAGCTGTAATATATTGCACAAAGACATAGTTGGAGTTATAATTGAACAGTTTTGATACAAAATCAACAAAAAAGGAAAAAAGTTAAACAGTGCACCGTCAAAATGGAAGAACAGGCTGGAAAATAAGATCAGCATACTAAGATCAGATGTAAGTACACTAGAGCAGATGAAAGGAAAAACAGTTGGAGAACAAGAATACCAAGGAATACTTGATCAAGAACAATAATCTAGAATCAAGGAAGATCAAGGAAGCTTTGGAAATAATAAATCAGCAATTAACAGCTATAACTAAGAATATCAGCAGATACAAATCTTGAACTATGGGCAGTCTCGCCAATAATATATATACTGTATATATTTAACCTATCCATCAATGGAGTATCTTCAATGAACCAGTCAACACCTAAACAAAGAAGAAACAGTGCAGTGCTCAGTGCGACTATGAGACAATCCAAAGAAACACAACAAGAATGCAGCTTGGATAAAGGAGGCAGATGCTCAGTATTGGATTGGTTACAGAAAGGTATTTGATTTCCTGTCACATGACTGGATAATCAAGTGCCTAGAAATAACAGGAAACAGTAGAAACTTTATAAGACCTTGTCCATGTAGTTGTCAGGTGTCAAGACAGATAGATAGATGATAGATAGATAGATAGATAGATAGATAGATAGATAGATATAGATAGATGATAGATAGATAGATATAGATGGACAGAAGAAAGAAAGAAAGAAAGAAAGAAAGAAAGAAAGAAAGAAAGAAAGAAAGAAAGAAAGAAAGAAAGAAAAAGTCAACACATTATCAAGTGTATGGAATGGTAATGCAGCATTTTTGACCTGCTTCAAAATGGTCTCACAGATGACAGGCATATGGGGTGGTGCTTAATCTTTTCTTCCCTTGCTACTTCCTTGCTTCATATTATCCCTCAAGATTTGTCCTGGAACCAGACCATCTGATACCCTTCTGGGAAGGGAGTCAGCAGGAGTTCATTCAGGAAGTCTTGAGCAAGTAATGCACCCCCTTTCACTGCTGCATCAGAATGTTTTCTGGGAAAAAGAAAAACAGCCAAGTGATGGAGAGAATCTGGCCACCTATAAAATATATGACTACCATAAAGGTTACGTTTGCATGCCATGCTAAAGCAAAATATTTGGTTACCCTGTACTCAGCAGTGTGACAAACCAAGGCTTGTTGGGGGATTTCAAATTACAGATTTTATATGTTTCAAATTATGATATCTTTGGGTTCAAAAAAGACTTTAAGGATTCCTCCAGATAGCCACCTTTCCATCACTGAATTTCAATGAAACATACTGTTCTGACTAGCTTTTTTTGCCAAGAATTTATGAGACCTGGCAGGTTTATTTCCTTGCAATATAAATTAACAAAGAGCTAACAACCAATTAGGGCACACAGTTGATGAACACAGACATCAAAGGAGTTGGATATGTTTAGCCTTATGAAAAAAAGAGGGAGGCTAGGATGGCACTGCACCAAAATGGAGCTTTCTCAAAGAAGAAAGTCTAGAGCTGCTGTCTCATATTCTGGAACATAAGAAGCAGAAAATGGGATTTAAATTGCAGAAAGGTGAATTCTGACCAAATTTTAGAACCCACCTCCATCTTAATAAAAGTTTGACAATAGAGTGAGGGGCCAAGAGAGCTGGTGAGCTCCTCATCCTGACATGTGTTCAAGCCAAAGCTAGACAGCGATCTGTGTAGGATTCCTGCCCTGACCACGAGAGGTCAGCAAAGAGGTGCAGAAAAACTGTCTCTTTGTTGCCATCTAGTGGTGGCCTTGATTTTGTGGTCCTTAATTGGTCACCTATTTCTGATATTATTGATGGTTATGCTGGTTAAGGCTTAAATTCAACACCTCTGGATGGCACCAAGTAAGGGAAGGAAAGGAGGCTAAGAAACCATGCAGGATGTGGTAGGGATAACATCTGATTGAGGGAGGCCTTTCATGCTACTCTTTGTACTGCAGGATAAACAGGGCAACTGTTACATAATTTGGTCTTAGGTCCACCCAAGGAGATCTCAAGCTCACAAAAGCCATTAGGGCAATTCTATAAAGTTTCCACCTGTAAAAATGGTAATATCCTCTTTTTAAAACTTTTTTTTGGGGGGGAGGGGAGGGGAGGTTGACAGATGATAAGCACACAGCATACAATAATGGAGAAAAAATAAGAATGACCACCCAGGCGACAGCAAACTCCTCTGAATAGGAAGCTGCCCTTCCTGTCCTCAAACAGGAAGAAAAGTGAGTGAATTAATCCCTCGGAAACAGCTTGCAGGAAAGGACTGCAAACAGGGGAAGGGTGGTGGTGGGAACGGAAGCTTCTAGCCCGAGAACCATAAATGTGCGTGTGGAAGAGAGAGGCCGAGAGAGACCCGGGGACAGCTAGTTCTCTCAATCCCCAGCTTTTATTTTTTCCGGTTGGACTTCCTATCTCTTTAATAAAGATACAGCAGAAATACAGCCTGCGATGGAGATACATAATATTTGTGGCATTGTAGTGGAAGCCAGCTCAGTTTCCTTACACTTTAGTTGTGAAGCTTAAAATGGCAGGCGCGGAACTACGGCGGTCTCTCCCAAACTGCCTCAAATGATACAGAAGGCTATGATCTCCATTTAACAGATTAACAGAGTTGGAAGGGACCTTGGGGGTCATCTAGTCCAACCCCCCCCCCCAAGGCAGAAGACCCTATATTAGGACTTCATAGCCCAGGGCCAGTCCCTGTACATAAAGATCCATGACAAGATGTTTCCATTTTCCTATTGCAAAGCTGCCACTCCTTTCAGACAATTTGCATTTTATGAACTCCCCATTTCTTATTGGGAAATTTCCTAGGTGTTATCCTTTAATACATCTAGAACAGTCGTTTGCCAACCAGGGGACCACTGGTGGTCCATGAAAAAATTTTGGTGGGTCCGCAGAGAAATGTCACCCCAAAAACAATTAATCCAAGCTGTGTGGGAACACAGGTCTTTGCATCACTTGCATTCGAACAACATGAAGTAGTGAGGGAAAGGGGAAAAGGGCAGAGGGGGAACTTGCCCCACAACGCCTGGCCTGGCCACTGGGCTGCTTCTTTCTGCTTCTTTCTTCTTCTTCTTCTGGCTGCATACAAGGAAAGCAGAAAAAGTCTTCTTTCTCTCCCCAAACCCACCAGAAATGAGTCTTTGGGACTCTGCAAGGCCTTCTGCTCCAAGAGGCTAGGTTGGTATGACAAGTCTCACAAAGACTCATTTCTGGCAGAGTTTGGGAGAAGAAAGAAAGACTTCTGCTGCTTCTGTTGCTTTTCCTTGCACGAAGCCAAAAGTCAGTCTCTTCTCTCTCTACTCCCCCCCCCCCAAGAACAGAGCTGGAGATGGTCTCCTGTGATCCCAAATAAAGAACTATCGATCGGTAGGAAAACGAGGCGGGGAACTTTCCTACAGATTTTTGGGGGGATTTTCCCAAGGTCTCTGGTCCGCGGGATTTAAAATGATGAGTTTGGTGGTCCCTGAGATCCAAAAGGTTGGTGACCCCTGATCTAGAAGATGGAAAGCTGGGAAGTTCATCCAGCTGTTACAGTTCATGTAATCCTTGACTTATGACCAAAATTCAGTTCAAAATTTATGTGGCTAAGTGAGATATTTGCTTTAAAGTGAATTTTGCCATACTGTACAACCTTTCTTGCCACCGTTATTAAGTGAATTTTGCACTTGTTAAGTCAGTAAAATGGTTGTTCAGTGAATCTGGCTTCCCCATTGACTATGCTTGTCAGAAGGTTGCAAAAGGTGTTCACATGGCCCTGGGACACTGCAACTGTCATAAATATGAGTCAGTTGCCAAGTGTTTGAATTTTGCATTATGTGACCATGCTGCAACTGTCACAAGTCATTTTTCTCAGTGCCGTTGCAACTTTGAATGGTCACTAAATGAACTGTTGTAAGTCGAGGACTACCTGAACTATTACATTCATAGATACATAGATATATTCAATATCAAGCGTATCATTCCACAGAACACAGAAAATGGGTAAGAAATACTAAAACTAAATACTAACATTAAAGGCATGAGATATAAACCCTAAAACCAGTTTACCCCAAACCCCATTCTACCTCTCCATAGCTTTATAAACTTGCAGTGATCCTTGTTTTCCCCACATCACACATTGCCTTTTGCCCTTGAAACTCCTCACCTCTCTCTTGCTAAGGATCTCATTCACTCCATTCAACCACAGTTTTCTCTTGATCCATTCACTCTTTCATCCTATATTTGTTTCGCAATTCTCTCCTATTTTTTCTACTTACAGATTAACAGAGTTGGAAGGGGCCTTGTAGGTTATCTAGTCCAACCCCCCCTACCCTAGCAGGAGGCCCTACACCATTTTTGACAGATAGTAGTCCAGTCTCTTCTTGAAAGCCTCAGTGATGACGCTCTCACAACTTCTGAAGGCAAGCTGTTCCATTGGTTGATTATTCTCACTGTCAAAAAATTTCTCCTTATAGGTTTCCTTGTTCAGTTTCCCTCCATTTTTCCTTGTCTGGCCTTCAGGTGCCTAGGAAAATAGCTTGACCCCTCCTCTCTGTGGCAGCTCCTCAAGTATTGGACCACTGCTATTATGTCTCCCCTGGACCAAACCACCACCTACTTCCAGGTTCATGCAACCACCCATACTTGAACCTACATCTTCTTCATTGCATATACCCAAGGGCTGCCTTCTCACTGCACATGAGTTACTTTTGTGACACATCCAACTCTCACTGCCATGGAATAAAATATGCAGAATCACTGTCTTAATACATAGCCGTTTTCACTTCTTTAGACAAATATTCCTTTCTTGCAAGAGTTCATATACTAAACTTACCTATCAGCATTTCCACGTCTTAAAATGTCTGTTTTTTTCAGTCACCCTTAATAAATGTTCTGTCAAGGTATACATACAGTATTCATCTATTTGATATAGATTTTTTTTTGCCATGGATCTTTACCTAAAAATATTTACACCGTGTTATTTATTTATGATATTTATATAACGCCGATTCTCAACTCCCTGTCAGTTTCATTGTGTCTGGTGCATTTAGCTTTATCTTTAATAGATGAATTTTCAAATCCACATTTTCTTTATTGCCTCACGCTCTTTACCAGGTGGGCCTTTCCGATTACATCTGCCTCACAGTGAGCAGTGGGCTTAGCTGTTGACTCTGCTAGGCGCTGTTTTTCTCACATGATTATTTATTTATTTTTAGCGGTGGGAGTTTGTCCCACTATAATCGGGTGGAATAAGCATTTGGACAATGCTGCAGTTCATGTTGACTCTAATTCCTGCATGATGTGGGTGCTGATAATGTTCAAAAAAGCCTACACGGCCATGGACCTCTTCCTGCTGAGGAAGGAGGAGAACAAAGGAAAGAAAATAGGTGGAGGGAGGGAATGTCCAATATGGACATCCTCCAGGATTAGAAGTAATTTTCCTCCCACTCCACTCTCTTCTTGGAACAGAAATGAGATTGGTTACTAAGCAACAGAGTTGAAGAGAGAAGGTTTTTAAATAAATAATTTTTTTTAAAAAAGCCAAAAGACATGCAGCAGACACAGATGGGAAGAGTGGGGACAACCAGGGAAGGAAGCTTGGGTGAAAACTGAACTGAAAAGGGGAACTGACTTTTCTGTTTGATATTTGATGCTTTGAACAGGATTGTGTCCCTCTCCCAGATCAAAAGGGGGAAGAGCAGAGGGGTAGCTGATTGATTGCCAACCAGAGATCTGAAAACAGAGGCCTGACAAGATGTAGCAGGACCTGAAGAAGTGCTCTGCCTCAACGCTTTGTGTAACATCCTGTTCCTTTCTCCCACTCAAGGGGCTGAAAATCTAGAGAAGTACCATCTTCCTGGAGGAAGTTGTTGTTAGGAATGGCATCTTCAGGAAAGTCTCTCTCTCTCTCTCCGTCCCTCCCTCCCTCCCTCCCTCTCTCTCTCTTTCTCTCTCTCTCCTTCCTCTCTCTCTCTCTTCTCTCTCTCTCCCAACAGAAGAAAAAATTTTTTTTCTGGGAAGTCAGCATCATCTTGGATGTCAACCCCTTGCTACTCTGGGAAGTCAGTGAGGGAAAATCTTGGACAAATTATGGGATTAGGCTCTCACCATGAAAGCCAAGGATCCAAGAAATTTGAACAAAGAATTTGAGTTAAAATTATTTTGCTGCATCTGGCAAGGAGCAACCTGGCATCCTCTCTTCTACACAAAAACAACCAGAATGGCGATTTTTTTCCCCTCTTCAAATCTGGGTTATCTTTCAGATTTGGAATGACTTTTTCTTCAGTGGCTTTGATATACTGTATATATCTTTATCTTAGCACACACACACATTTTATGGAAACATCTACAGTATCCTGATCTGCTTTGGGTATCCCTAACCTACAGCTGCTTCTGGAAATAAATCCAACACATTACATTTTTAAAAAATGAGAACGTTATGATAAGTGTCTTAGCCATACCTTTATGATATGGTCTAATGAGACTTTTTGAACATGCTTCTTGATTCTTTTTTAAAAACTCTAACCAGGTCATTTTGAGTATCAAGGCAGCCTTTTCCCATCCCCTCCTCCCCTTGGGTCATTACCACTTTGTTGTTGGCAGAATTTTTTCTGATGAAAGGATCTAGCAAACTTGAAAGGTTAATCAAAATTTTGAAGAAGTTTGAGTTTGTCCTTTTTTGAGTTTACCATTAAAATTTTATTGCTTCTTATGGACTAATACAATTTTCTTGGCTGTTGTGCTTCCTGGTGAAAAGATTATTTTGGAATATACTAATACCAGCTGTCAATTCTTTTTTAAGCATATTGATGATGTACCCCTTTTTAATTATATATATTATATACTATTCTAGATGCCAGATGCTTCCTATATTTATTATTTCAAAGAATCTTATGACTTGGTGGTTATAAAACATTTCTCAGATGCTGGGTGCCACTTCTCATAAGCCTCAAATCTCATAGGATCCCCAAATTTTATGAGACTGTGGTGACTTTCACTTTTAAAAATTGTTTTGTGAAGCCACAATAAATGATTTTCTCTCACAAGATCTTTGTTGCTGTGAATCAGAAAGTTTAAGTGAAGTTTAGCAGACTAAACTTGGAAGAAGTTGGAAGAAACCTTGGAAATCTTCTAGTCTAACCCCCTGGTCAAGCAGGAGGTCCCCAAAATAAGGGGTAATAAGCTATGCTGGCTGGAGAATTCTGTGAGTTGATGTTCACAAGACTTAAAAGTTGCCAAGTTTGGGAATCTCTGTCCTATATCTTTCCAGACAGGTTCAGTCTCTTCTTAAAAGCCTCCAGTGGTGGAACACCCACAACTTCTGAAGGAAAGTTGTTCTACTGGTTAACTGTTCTGTCAGGAAATTTCTCCTTCATTAGTTTCCATCCATTGTTCCTTGTCCTGCCTTCAGGTGTTTTGGAGAATACGTTGGGCCCCCCTCTTCTTTGTGGCAACCCCTTATTTTAACACTGTTATCGTGTCACTTCTAGCCCTTCTTTTCACTAGGCGTACTCAATTCCTGCAACCATTCTGTTTTATACAGTACCATTAGCGAGTATTTCATTGTTGTTAATGGCAAACACAAAGTAGTTGCAATGGGCTACAAATAGCAGATGAGCTTCCGAACTCATACAATTTTTTTTTGTAAGGCAGGGTTGATTGCCCAGTAAAAACATCCTCTGGAAGCCCACTCATATTCAGGGAGCTGGCAGAAAGTGGCTGGGTTTTTTTCCTTGCAAGTAGAATAAGGTTTCTAATTCTATATCAGCGTCTGTCATTAAAGCCAAATGGTCAGGGCTGCTTTGAAACTGCATCACCTTCAAGTCTCCCAATAAATCCACACTTGTTTGTGTTGTTTAAAGTCCCGCTTTATTAAAATAACTGTTGTCGTTGTTGTCCATGGTAATGGCAATTCTGGCCCACTTCCCTTCCATCTCCAGTCATTTACATTCACTTGAAAACAGAGACCCAAGATGGAGACTCAAGTAGACTGCTTAGAGCCATGCAGGGAGCCAGAACTATGCGTAACCTGCATGGACAGTAATGTAAAGTTCGGTGTTCAGGCAACCCAAATTGCGAGCAAACCTGAACACTGCAATCACCTTGAATTGTGCTAGTTGGTCAAATTTGCATAAGAGTCGTTTTGCATAATAGTTGGCCAGTGTGACTGCTTTGCATAATTTATTCTTAATTTATTCTAATTTATTTTCATCAGAGGGAAAACCTGTAAGGCATTTGCAGGGTCATTGAAGCTCCATATTTCCAAAACTCACTTAACAGCCATTTCAAATTATTTCAAGCAAGCATTGCCCCTTAAAGGCATGTATTTTCATAGCCTCAAAGGCCAGAAAAATCCTGAAAAAGGAAGCAAAACATTGAAAAAACAGACTCGGGAAGATTCATTTTGCAGATAAAATGTTCTTCTGGATTCCTGTGGACCTACTAAACAGAGCTAAAATAAAAGCCTTAAATGCAGATCACTAGAACACCTTGGACATCTTTTAAGCATGCCCATAAGGACCATAAGTACACATAGCAATTAATGATTTTAGATAATTATTGAAAATTTTTAAATCACCAAGTCTGCAGTTTTCTTCCTAATAAACTCTGTTAAGTAAGAAACACTGTCCCTCTGGAATACATTTTCCACCCTACAATGCTCAGAGGTTTTAGTTTTTTTATTATGAACTCACAAGATCCTAGAATTGAGCTCCAATACTGAAAACATCCTGGCTGAAATTTGGGGAATGAAATGTGGGCACAAATTAACCCTTTCAGGCAGATACTATGCAAACAATGCCTAGTACACACATTCGCAGGTCTCTTTGCTTTCATGCAAGTATTAAGGCACACATACAAACTCACCATTTGTACAAATACAGATACAAAATGCAGAGCTGCTCTATTTTCTCCCACAACCAAAGACCAGGTTGTGCAACAGCAATATTTTTGCTTCTGATACTTATATCTTCTCACTGTGATTCTGTTCCAAAGCTTCTCCCACCATTTTTATTTCCCTCTGCCTAAATCCTGAACAAACCACAGAGGACTGAGCGAGGTGCTTTGGGGATGATGAGAGCATCTATAGATTTGGGAATAATAATGGGAGAGTTAAGGTTATCATACAAATGTTTAAACCTGCTCCAATTCTGGACCTGAAATACAGCTCTGGAGATTTTAAAGAGTCCCACACTGGAATTTTTGTAGTCTGTTCTGGGAACATAAACACCTAGCATCAAAAAAAGTTGCAGATTCTCAAACCTATTTCTGCAGTTCCTGTATCACAGGACCTAATCAAGGTTTTTAAAGATCTCTCCAGAGGTTATGTTTATATTAGCTGCTACACCGATTCCTCAGTTCTATGATTCGTCCTGGTCTTAACAAGAGAGATCTGGGAAATTCTCTGGTTTCATTTCTAAAACACAAGACTCTGCATTAAATTTTCTGTTAAGATATTTTTAGTCATTCCAGGACAACCATGTTAGAATTATGTTCCTGCATCTCACTTCTCAGACTGAAAGGAATGATTCTAGAGCAGCCTTCATCAGTTAAAAGGTCATCATTTGGCCATGTTCATTGGAGGCATTAGGACTGGGAACATCAGCTGGTGAATGCACTATCATCTCATCAAAAGTCCTGCCTGCAGAAGATCCTAATGGGAGAGCTGCAGGTCTCTGCCTAATTTCTGCATAATGGCTGGAGAAGAAGAAACACAAGAAAACCATAAAACCTTCAATATGTGATCAACATCATTAATAACTGGCAGGTTCCAGCCCTGACATGTTCCATTGCAAATATTTAAATTTTAAAAGAGGGCGATCTGGATCAAGTTCAAGATGCTGTAATGCCCAGACCCAAAATTTCAGAAATAGCCCCCTCCCCCAAAGAAAAGTGTTGGTTTCTTGGTCTGTACAGAGCTCTAGGGAGAAAGGGAGGAGGAGGAGAGTCTTTGGTTATTGATGTGGCCATGTCAGTCTCGCTGTGTGATGAGTAAGGACACCATTGCTGTTGATATTTCAGAAAACCCAAAAGGCAATGAGAACCTTTGCTGGAAGTAGCAGTTGTTCCTGAATGAGGCACCTCCCTCTCGAGTGTGAGGTATTCAATTGGTCCCAGAAGGCCCTGCCACCAGGGCAGGCAGATGGAACCAAGAACAGGAGGTGTTGGTGGACAATGACAAAAATGTAGCACCCTTCTGGCTCCTACGTAGGATCCAGCTCAAAGACACTGTCATTGGTTGGTGAGGTGAAGAAGCAGGTCTGGTCTGAGGCTGGCCGCCGACTGCCCTGGCTAAGCCCCAGGGACTTCTCAAAATCCAGCAGCTGCCCCATGAAATTGAAGTTAGGTGAGATGTTGGACTTCTTTCGCTTCACCAGATCATAGGCATCGTTGAGAGACAGGTTGAGCTTCTGCATGAGGTAGGCTACAGTGACGGTGACTGAGCGACTGATTCCTGCCAAGCAGTGCACCAGAATGCCGCAGTTCCGAGAGAGGGCCTCATCTGACAAAGAGATCAGGGGAGAGGGTCAAGTGAATGCAATCATACATAAAGGGCTGCCACTTCTAGGCAAGTGGAATTTGAATTGGATTTTGTAGGTGCATATTAAACGTTGTTAACCAATCAAATACCTTTCTAATTGAGCAAAAACTTTTAACAATAATTTGCTTTACTTATTCATGATCTAAATGTTAATACTGAGATGTCATATTCTACATAGCATTACAGGCCATTCCAACAAATTTTCAAGATGACACAAGACCTGGGGAAGATGAAACAGCTGATAGCAACGAGGGAACAAAAAACTTCTTTTAACACTGAGGCTAAAGAAGGTTGCAAATCAATGGCAGAAAGAAAGAAATGGGTGGGAAGAAATGCATGTTTCTGGCTTGACAAACCAATCAGAGTGAGAAACATCAGTACAAATAGTCCTTGACTTATGACCTACCCAAAAAAGGGGACTTACGATCTATATTCAAAGTTCAGAAAGTCTATGGTCACATGAGGAATTTCAGGCGCTTGTCAACATGGCCACATTTGTGGTCATTTGTAACATCCCATGACCACGATTTATTATGGTTTCATGAAAAACCAGCACTTGCTTTTGTTTAATGACTGCTGCGAAAAAGATCTAAAAATCAGGTTGGTCACATTTTAAAACTCTTACAAAATGCGACCATAATGGGCAGGTTCTATTACAGTTATATGTTGAGGACTATCTGTATTAATACTGCAGGTTCAGTGAGTGCAAAGAGCTGACCTTTGACTACTTAGCCTCCATTCCCCCCTCAGTTCTTGGATACAAGGTCTTTGGCCCTGCACAAAAAACTGACCCTATCTGAACTTCCACACTTGTCTATTTGCAATATGAGTGGAAATTAGCACAGGATACTTGAAAATACTTGCTCTAAATAGATTTCCCAGCAAATCACACTGAATTAAACCCCATTTTCCATTTCCCTCTCTAAGTTATTTCTGCACAAGCTTTGAGCCCTATATACTGTACCTCATCTACTTGAGGGAAAAAGAACTGTTCTGAACAGCATGATAAAAAGATCAATGTGGAAACCTGACAAGTTTTTGGGAACTGTCAAGACTGGGTGCACGTTTTAGGCCTCCAGAGCCTTCCTCGTAGTATGGGGGCCAGCCATAGCATTGATCCTTCTATAACTGATATGCAATAGGAGACATCTGAGAGTGACAGGCCAATAACGTACATTGGAAACTGAAGTATCCAGGTCTCCTTTTCATTTTGATCTTTGCACAAACTTTGGCAACTCATTATAATGGACCCTGGATTGGAAAACTTTCAGTTTCTTTACGAACTGAAATTATTCGACTATAAAAGGGCAATCTTTTCCAATTTAGGGCAGAGAATGCCAGCACTCTCAATAACTCCCATGTTATTAATTGGAGATCATCCTTCTAGAGACCACAGAAAACCTTAAACAGATTATCTTGCAGAAATCTCTGAAATCTGAACAATGTTATTTATTTATGAAGAGTTTCTCCCTTACAGCTGACCTCTGGAGAGACAAGCACGGCTAGACTTCTATTTCCAGGAACACATGTCCTTTGAGGGTGATCAGAGGCCTAAGGAAATTATGGTAGATCACTACTTCCATTTGGGCTTAGAAGATCCTCCCCAAAAAGCCCTTTATTGAGGAATAATCATGTTAATTGATTTTTAGCAGCTGACCTTTTAAACTGTAGAGTAATATATATGTTAACAGGACATAATGTGTTGATAATGTGTTTGACAGGGGGAATTGTTGGTTTCTAAGGAGGCTTAAATGCTTATAAATACTGAAAAGAGCATCAGAAGGGGTAAGTTAGAAATCAAAGAACATTTTTTTAAAAAGTTGTCCCTTTCTGTTTTTTAATATGTGTAAACAACTATAATGATATAATGTAGTATTAAGTGTTAGGCTTAAGATAGAAATCTTTATTAGGTTACAAATAGGTCATGGTATTTTTGCAGTGTTTATTTGTGCTACATTTAGTTTTAGATGTGCATTTTACAAAAATCAATAATTTTCCCCTCCATCTTTAAAGGTTTAAGTTATCGTAGTGTCAAAGTGTTAAAAACCGCCAGTCAAAGTTGTATGAATATCACTGTACCCAAATTACATAATGTACTACTTGTGTTTTATAGCGGCGATGATTGCAACGTTGGGGGGCCTGAAAGACCAGGTTAGGGATAGATTGTCACAGAGGAAATCTATGTGGTTGCAAGGAGTCAAAAATGATATAAGCACATAAAATCATCCATCAAATCATCATCATCGTGGTACTATTACCCTCCAATCTGCAGACACTCACCAATGAAATCAATAGCTTCAGGGAAGAACTGAGAAAGGTTCTGGCTCCAGTGATCTGAAATGGGAATTTGCTTGTAATGGAAATCGCCATTCTTCTCAAAGAGGTTTGGGAGGTTTGGAGTCACATTGAGGATGTAGTGGATTCCCAGTTTGGCCAGAGTGTCCATGTTGGCAGAGTCACGGGCACATCCCAGGTAGAGATTGGGCAGGATCTGCACAGGAAAAGAAGGGGGACTTGCGCCTTCAGACTCCATGCCGCTGCTTAGGGGCTCTGACTCAGCATCTGAGCCATCTGAACTTAAGCTCAGGCCTCCCAGCCCCACAATGGGAGCTGCCGGAGGAACAGGGGAGCTGCTGGCACTGGCTGTATCCAGGTTGGTTTCACAGAGATGGGGCCATTCAGCCTGGAATTTATTGAAGCCTCCTGGAGGAATGACAGATCCAAAAAAAGGAAAAGTAATCAGTGTTACAGGAAGCATATTATAGGATGGCATCAGAAGGATCCCCAAATGGGGCAAACCTTGTTTTCTACCCATCCCACGAGTCATTTGGAAGATTCATCCACATCCAAGGTAGTAAGCTGTATAAATCATTCAATTTCACCACAACTGAGCCCAAACTTTCCGTTGCTAAACAAGACAGCTGTTAAATGGAGTTTTTCCCTATTTTACACCCTTTCTTGCCAGAGTTGTTACGTGAATAACTGCAGTTATTAAGTTAGTAACTTAATGGTTGTTAAGTGAATCTTTCTTCACTGATTTTGTCAGAAGGTTGCAAAAAGTGATCACATGACCCCAGGACATTGCAACTGTCATAAATACGAGACAGTGGCTAAATAAATATGAGATAGCCAAATTTTGATCATGTGACCATGGGGATGCTGCAATGGTTGTTAAGTGGTAAAAAATGATCATAAGTCACTTTTTTTCAAGTGCCTTTGTAACTTCGAATTCTCGCTAAACAAATGGCTCTAAGTCAAGGCCTACTCCTTGCTATATTTTTATATCCTATTTTCATGCTGGAGTACATTCTGTGTTTGTAGCTTTATGTTTTATAGATTCTTACATTGTTTTGTAATTCTATGCGAAAAGCACCTCAAAGTAGTTGGAAAAATATAAATTCATAAGAAAAACTATTGAATTCAAAAGGTTATCAAAATATAGACAGCAATAAAGGAAGGGGGATGGGAGAAGAAAAACAAAAGAAGAAATTAAAAACATTAACCCAACATTTACACAGAAAGCACCTAGCTGGCCAAATAGATCATTCACAGAAACCTCATGAATTTGGTGTAATGTTTGGGGTAGAGGGAAATAATTTCAGAATATTGGCACCTCTGCAGATGAAGCCCACCATAGTGAAAGATTATTTAATGAATTTATATTGCTGCCCAACCTGAACAATGCAGCTTGCGGCACCGTATAAGAAAAAAGTAATCTGAGATAAAATAACAATAAATAATTATCAGTAGATGAAATTGCTAAACAAGCTCTCCCGTGCTAAGCCCATCAGATTTTTAACAAAAAAGGCCATCCATTACAGTAGTCCCTGACATACAACAATAATTAAGCCTGGCAATTATGATAATAAATTGTGATATTTGTAAAATGGATCACCAAGTGACCAGAGACATTATTAGGACCTCTGTTGCAGCAGTCATTAAGCAAATATTGGATTGAATACTGCGGACGTTGATCAAACCTATTTTTTGTTATGAGCCAGTTTTTGCCAGAAGACGTAAATAAACGTGGATGTAAGTTGTATCAGTGGATGTAAGTTGCAGGCACTTCAAATGGCTATAAATACAGGCCAGTCACCAAGTGCCCAAAACGTGATCATGTGACCATGGTGGTAGGCAACTTTGGAACTTCAAACTGGATTGTGAGGTCCTTTTGGAGACTCATCATAATTTTGAATGGTTGCTAAGAGACTGATCCCAAATCAATCCCTCACCGATTGTCACTGATCTTGAAAAAAGCTAAGAAGGACAGAATCTAGAAACATTTTAGAATATGGCAATAGCAAACTATTTCCATTTTGTCCCCAAGAAACCTACGTAGAAGCGAACATGGGTGGCTTAATTTGCCACATTTCTATACTTAAGGAGGTCATCAGAGTTGCAAAACTGGATAAAAAGGAATTGATCCAATCCCAGCACTTTTCTTTCACTTTGGCTCCCCCTTCTACACTTGGGAGAGTCACAGAGGATCAAATGTAGGAAGCATCACACATAGCATTGAAATATCCTGTTGAAAAATGGCAGGAAAGAGGGCCAGAGAAGATTCTTGCCTGACACTCTAGAGCAGGGGTGTCAAACTCGATTTCATTGAGGTCCACAGCACAGTTGTTTTTCGTGTGTGTGTGTGTGTGTGTGTGTGTGTGTCCAGCATAACATTACTCGAGGGTGCCTGTGATGGCCCTAGTGCTCTGCCACAAAAATGGGCTCCTGGGCCCCATTATCGTCTGTAACAACCTCCTGCAGCCCTCTACCGGTGAAAATGGAGCTGGGGGGGTGGATGCTCTCCCAGCTCCATTTCCAATGGCAGAGGGCTGCAGGAGATCATCATGGCTGAAAATGGAGTCTGGGACAGCCACGTGAGGCCCTCCCAAGCTCCATTTTCATTGGCAGAGCCACTGCAGGCTTGGTCATTTGCTATTTCCAGGACAGCCACGCGGACCAGATCTAAGCACCCTGCGGGCCGGATTTGGCCCATGGGCCTTGACTTTGACACCCCTGCTCTAGAGATTCATTGCCCCTCCTGAGGCAGACCTCAGACCTATGATTTAATTCAATAACTAAATCCTTCTCCATTGCAATTCTGGAGAGCAGCGCCATCCAACCAGTGTGGCCTTTGTTTAATTGGACGTTCAAACCTTTTTGACAGAGCCCTTTGAAGCAAAGTTAGAAGTCCTAGCATGGACTAATTCTTACAATATGAAGGGATATAAGCACAAGGATTCCAATGGGAGAAATGTCTTTCATCTGTTTTTATTAGTGATCTCCTCCTCCTAGCAGTGGGCAGTGATGTGGCCAACTGTGAAGACAGCCAAATTATTTAGCTTGACATGAAAATGATGGACATATATAGATTGTCCTTGATTCATGTCTGAAGTTATGACCTCAAAAGGGGGTCTGTCTTATAACCTGGATTTCAAGTTCCAGTGGCTGGGCTCCCCCTTGGGGTCATGTGATCACATTTGGGCACTTGGAAACCTGCAGTCACACGACTATGATTTTTATATCAGTTTTTGCTGGAAATTGGTGCTTACTTATGATTGCCCACAAAAAACATCCATTGCGGAAAATAGGTTCGCTTAATGACCACTGCAAAAGATTGCAAAACTGGACACAGTCACAGCATGACTTGCTTAATGACCAGTATGACTTACAAACGTAATTCCTGGCTCAGGCATAGTCATAAGTTGGGGACTATTTGTATATGTATATAACTTGATGGTGTCTAATCTAATAGCAGCTGGCTAGGAAAGGATTTTGCGGAAATTGTTAATTTTTTTTAAATGACTCATCAATAATCTATAGATCAAACTATTGTGAAAAATACAAATTTCAAAATACAGGTCATAATACAAGTGGCCAAGCCAATATGGATCATATTCAACTTACAACTACAATTGAGCCCAACATTTTTGTTTCTAAGCAAGACAGTTGTTAAGTGAGGTGTGCCTCATTTTATGACTTTTTTGTCACAGTTGTTAAGTGAATCATATGGTTGTTAAAGCGAATCTGGCTTCTCCCATTGATTTTGTTTGTCGGAATCCAGTTGGGAAAGTTTGAAATGATGATCACACGACCCCTGGGACAGTGCATCTGTCATAAATACATGCCAGTTGCCAAGCACTTGAACTTGATCAAGTGAACCATGAGTGCAGAAATGGTCATGTGAAAAACAGTCATAATAATCCACTTCTTTCAGTGTTCTTGGAACTTGTAACGGTCACTAAATGAATGGTTGCAAGTCAAGGACTACCCATGTTGTCTTTATCAGCAAATTATATAAGTATGCTTGGAACCCAGTGCAGGAATCTGGTTATCCTATCTTTAAAAAGATATTGTTGAGTTTGAAAAGTTACAATGGCTCGCGTTTTCTAGCTTAAAAAAAGATAAATAATGGGGAATGTAATGGAGCTCTGGAAAATAATTCCTTGTAAGAAGTGGGTACAGAAAATTTCCACCTTTGATGTACAGTGAGGCATTAAGAAGAAATAACAATGAGGCCTTCTTCCAGAACTTAATTATAACCTGAAATTCCTTACTGCAAGAAAGCCCCCAATCCTACTACTTTTGAAAGGCAATTGAAGAATAACAGACATTAGCTCCATCAGTAGCTACTAACCCTGATGGCTAGGTATCACTTCCAGCAACCTAGCTGTGCAGAAATGTGAGAATGGCACAGTGCTCTTGATCTCAGTCATGAATTCCCAGATGTATCTGGCTGGTCACCATGACATGGGATGCTAAATAGATGTTCCTAACTGTGCCAAAAGGGGAGATGTAATTCAAGTCAGCTAAGGTGGGCATGTTCCTAGTTTGACAGGAGTTAGGAAGCGTGCCATTTTGTGCCCACCCTTGCCCTACCAAATACTTTGTTCCCTGAAGTTTGATCAGCTTCTATCCACATATTTATTTTATTTGTGAAATGTATTAAGTCACCCATCTTGCCACATGGTAAAACTTGGAAGACTTGGTTTTTACCTCCAGGTGCCAGGATAAGATGAAGTGACTGCACATCAGAAAGCCTCACTTGGTGCCAGGTTTTTGTTTTTGTTGTTTTAATGCGTTTCGGTTTTATAACATGGTTTTTTGTGCTTTTAACTCTTGATTGGGAGTAGCCCAGAGCTGGTTATAAGACAGGTGGCTATATAAATGCTTTATATTAATAAGTAACATAAATTTAAGTTTGCATTAATTCAAACCAATGAGTTTTTCACCTGCTTCCTTTGTGGCACACTGGAATCTCTCCCATTTGAACAGTTGAAAGACAAGGAAGTACACACTAGCAGGGCAGGGAACAACAAATAAGTAGGATAAAGGAAAACCTATTGTATTCCTCATTCCCCCAATTTATCAGTGGATGTTTAAACCTCAGAAGGGAACATTCCAGCAACCACAGCTCCATCTTTACTCTGCTGCACCAGTCAAGAATCAATCTAGAAGCTAGCATTGGTCAGTTATTTCTTTCTCCCACATAGACAACTTTTTTCTGCACACCTACCCTGCAGGTAGTAGGCCAGGCAGCCCTCCTCTCGGAGCTTCTGCAAGAGCGTGAGCAGCACAGATTCTTCTTCTTCCTCCTGGTTGTCCGGCCGAGAGAGCTGGATTGTCCCCTCGTCATACAACAAAACCATGTTCTCACAGAGCCCCTGAGGGGGGCCAGGAAGCAAGGACCGGACCGCCAAGCTCCCCTTCCGAAGGCGGCGCAGAAGTAGTCCTGGGAGGGCCACGCTCAGGGCCCGCTCCACATGGGATGAATCATATAGGTCCCGGCTGCGGCAATCAAGGATGTGCAAGCACGGAGAAGGGGAGGCCAGCTCAGCCTGCAGCCACAGCGTTGACTTGCCCAGGTCTTCCATAAGGCTGTATACTACAGTTTAGGTGGCCAGAACTGTCTTGGTCCAAAGCCTTGGGTCAATCTTGGCAGAATTTCTGGGTAGTGTCTGAAGTTTCCCAGTCACAAAAATGCATCAAGAGGAGTTGTTGTATTTGCCACTTAACTTCTTCCCCCTCTTCCAGTGCTTGAAAAGGGTATGTATATGTGTGTGACAGAGAGAGAGAGAGAGAGAGAGAGAGAGGTGGGGGGGAGGGAGAGAGAGAGAGAGAGAGACAGAGAAAGAGAGAGACAGAGAATGCACACACGTAAGGGATGATTCTGCCAGAAGGAAGGAGAATGCTCCAAACCAGAGGACTGGAAGATCCCAAGTTCTTGCTCCAGAAAAATGTCTACATTGTGCTGCCAGTCTTGTTCTCTATCCAGTTTTTGCTAGAAAAACAAGAAAGGAGCATCCCAGAGCACAACATTGTGAGCAGAAGTCATCTTTCGTTCTACTGGCAGGAAAAAGAGGGCATCAAAGAAGCCTGGGATTTCCTGGAGAAGGTCTGGAAAAGAAAAGATCTGATGAAGGAATTGCCCCAAACAATTAGCTGCTCTGCTTTGCTCTCAGTATCCCTGATTAGCGTGGCTTAGCAAAGATCGGCCGCTATAAAGGCTACCGGATGAAACTTCATCTCCGTAAATCCCAGAGTGTTTATCTTGTTTATCTGAAATAACCTTTGTGCTCTTGCTGCTCTTTTTGAGTTACCGCCTCAGCTTGGCAGGCTGAGCAGAGCCACCACAAGCCTGAAGAAGTTTCCTCCTTTGGTGTTTCCAAATCCAACCTATCCAACTGCCCTGGGAGGATGTGCTGGAGCAGAGGCCAAGTGGCTCTGTGGTAAGAAGGCATCCACATAAGCCAGCAGGGAATGGAAAATGAAGAAGGACCACTGCAGGCAGTGAGACAGAGCAAGTGAGCAGTGAGGGATGCCTCAGGACTCCAGAGGACAGGTGGCTTTGAAAACCATCTCTGGACAATCCTGCAGCGGAAAAGCGAAGGGACAGAGGGGGAGTGGGGAACAAGAGGGAGAGCAAGAGAGCAAGCAGCTGGATAAGGGAAATACAGGAAGTGCGTGTTCCCTTCCTGGCACCTTGCTGTCCCCCTCCATCCTGGCCAGATACTGACGAGAGACTTCCTGGCAACCAAAAGGGAAGACAACTGCAATTGCCAAGAACTGGAGGGTGGCAGGAAGAGAGTCTCCACAGCGGCCCCTCCAAGGCTGTTTCATTCATAGGGAAATAGGTGGCCAGCCACAATCTGCCACTCAGAAACACCTTTGATCCACAAGGAGTGGGTTGTGAGGGCAGTGACTGAGGCTATGGCAAGGGAAGCAGGAAAAGGGAGTTTGCTGAGTGTTGTAAGTTCAGCGGCAGAACATCTGTGTTGCATTCAAAAGGTCCCAAGTGTAACCTTTGGAATATCAAATAAAGCTGGGAACAATTCCCTATCTAAAATGAGAGGATATATCATTGAGTTATATGGATCAGAATCTGACTTGTTCAGTGCTATCCCAGAAGATCAACCTACTTATGGAGTTCCCACAACTCAGTGATCCATGAACAAACTGTGGGGGTGGGGTGGGAATGGGACAGGATCTGCACAACACATTTGCTAAAAATGAGCAAGCTTAGGACTAATCAGAAGGCATCTCATACTCTCCTTGCACTGTTAAGCATGTTTGTGACCACTGCCAGAATACCGTTCAAATGCAACTTCTCATAACTCTATGCCACTTTTTCAAGAACATCCACTGGAAACTCATTCAGTACGTTCAGTACTGGGGTTAAGGAGTAATCCTGCCAGCAAAGTAGAACATTGAAATAACTCCCATTGTCACCTCTCCCCTCCTCACACTGAAAGGCCCCTTGTTTTCCTAAAAGCTGTACCGCTGGGGAATACTTCTATTGTGTGGCTGCTGGTGATGGCTACTGTGATGGCTGCTGGTAAACCAGTATTAAGATCTCTTGCATCATGGTTTGGGCTCCAAGTAGAGGTTACAGCCTTGCACAAAGATTTGAAGAGCTTGAATGTGTGTGGATTAATGCCAAGAACTGACATATAACAAATCCCAGGAAATGGGCCAACCTCCCAACTTACAGAGAAAGCAGAGAAAGCATGGCTTTGCTTATACATTCCCTGAAAACTATTTCACTGTTGGTATATTTTATGGGCATCGTCTATGTCCAATTACAAAACTATGCACAAGCAGAAGCACTTAAGAAGATTTAATTACAGATTTCATAATTCTTAAGTTATAATATTGGGTCGCTAACCAATCAGCCACCTGTTTTATCCCTATGCTTTCAGGAGGAAAGTTTTTTAATAACATAAAAACTGACATTGTGTCAACAGTTTCAATTCAAGTTTTCTGCTAAAGATTGCCAGATCTGGTTAAGCTGAACAAGCTATAGCTACATAGGCTGAAATCCCCATTTACACCTAAAGAGCAATTGGTAATGCTTTCACCACACACTGAGTCTATTTAATCTATGACAAGTCTTGATTTAGTAAAACAAAATGATGTTTGGACAACCCACTAAGTCCAAGATCTGGGAACATGAAGGGAAGAAGAGAGGAAGGTATGTGGGCTGATTAATGATTAGAGTTTCCCTCTATGATTCAACTCTATTTTTGCCTTAGCCAATGGAACAAAACAGAACAGAAATACAGGCTGAGATCATGTAATTATATTGCTTTGTGTTGGTTTGGTTTTGATTTAAGCATGATTTAATAATTCATGGTTAAATAGGCCATGGCTTGCTACATTCCAGGAGCCAATACTATACAATATATGGTAGGTGCTTATTTTGTTATCTTTATGCAGTGAAAATGAATAGGCTAATTAAGCAATATACTCCTAGTTCTTTAAGATTTAGGAAGCAGAACTCAGAATCTATTTTCAAATCGGGTGCTCTCTGTTTTAGAAAGTTAACTTGATTTACCCAGGAGAATTTGAAAGCAGTGACCATTTATCAGTTTGGTAGAGCTTTTAATATATCAAGTGTTTTATTGCCTTATGAAGTGGGTTATATTGTCAAGTCCACAGAACTCAAACTGTGCACCTCAGCTCCCCATAGGCCATGAAGTCATCCCACAGCAATATGAAACACAAGCTTGGGTTTCTATTGCTGATTTTTTCCATGTGCCTTCCAGCTGAGAAGCCATTAAAGGTGACAAAGTGGAGAACTTCTCCTGTGTTAGCCCTTGTGGAGAATAAACTGGAAAATTTTCTTGAAGACTGCCTCATATTAACTACAGGGAGAATTAGGGTATATTTCTTTCATGCCAGCAAACTCCCCCCACTGTACTCCTTTCTAACTGCTAGAAGCCTCCGGAATTAAAGCGATAGCAGGACTAGCTGTCATAATTCATTATTACCATTTGGGGACAATGGTACTGAATGGATAGTACCAAGATCCAATAATAGTTTTGCCATCAGAATAAACAGTCGATCAAAAAGTCTGTTTTGAGTCTTGCTTTCCCCAATAAATGCTTAGTTAGAGACCGCAGACAAAGTCCCTTATTCCGTATCACTCTCTTCCCCAAGTAGCTCTCTGGGAACAATGATGGCCTAATTTATAAGGCTGTTGTGAGTTAATGCAATTCAAATATCCTCATGAAAATAAGCACACACGTCCAGGATAGGCTCTACAACGAGGTTTCTCTCCACCTCCTCTGCTCTGCTGCCTTGGATGCTCCGCTCCGTTCGTGGGGAAGGCTGCCTGGTTCAAAGCCCACCCCACGCGTGCTATATAAATGAACCTTTGCCTGGGAGATGCACTCCACCACGCAAGACGGCTCGCAATCAGTGGGAAGGGAGGACTTCTGCGCGTGCCCAGAAACCATCCCCTACACTTACACGGGAACTGGGGTTTCCTTCCCCGCCCCCCCCCCCNTAGTGGATCCAAAAATAGGATTCCGCTGAAACACGTGCAAGCGTTTCTCTTACCCGGTTTTCTTGCTTTTTTCGCCTCCCTCCCCCCCCCCAACGCCCTGAAGTCCGTCTCGTCGCGTTGGATGGCGGCACTGGCAACCCGCAGATCCAAAACACGTCTGCACGCAACTCCAGGCGGAGAGCGCGCCCCAGAAAGCCGTTTCTTCGGATCCCGCAGCAAATGCCGGGTTTTTTCGGAAGGAGGGGACGGTGAAACCTCCGCAAGATGATCCAGGGGAGCCAACCAAACCTGGTGCAGCCCGAGTGTGTTTTGTGTGATGCTGTTCGATCCAACTAGCGCGGCCGGATTTCCTCCGAATCTCCACGAATTAATTCGCCCACCCCCCCCACCCCCAGCCCCGATTCAGTCCGTTTCTTTGCTCCCGTCACCAGGAGAAAAAGAGCCTCGCCGTTGCTGCAGTCTCAGCACCATCAGCACCAGCGACAAAGTCTTCGGTCGCCTCCATCTGCAGCGGGCGAGACAGCGAGAGGACGGACCCCTCCAGCAAGCTGGCTGGGCTGGCGGGCAACCTGGCTCGATTGCTAAAGCGGGCTAGAACTTCGAACTTTGCAACGGCGGGGAGCGACGCTTTTTGATTTTCGTGAAGATTCCTCCTCCTCCACCCCCGCCGAGGAAGAAAGAACGGGTGCAAATGAAGGGATCGCCGCGATCCTCCTCCCGGCGGCCGCCCGCTCCTTTCCCCGGAGAGCCCAGGGTTCCCTCCCGCTGCCGCGGCTGCCTCTGCCTCCTCGGATGCTTCGGCGGCGGCCAGTCCCCACCCCAGCCGCACGTGGTGGCTGTGTACAGCCGGGAGCCCCGCCCAGCTGGGCTCCTGATTGGACGGCGCTTCCGCGGGAGGCGGAGGGTTTCCGCGCGCGCGCACCAGGGGGAAAATCGGGAGCCGGAAGCGTTTTCGAGGCGGTGCCTTTGGCTGGCGGGGGGGGGCGGGGAGATCNTTCGAGGCGGTGCCTTTGGCTGGCGGGGGGGGGCGGGGAGATCCTCGCTTACAGCCTCTCAGCTCGACATGATTGAGCGATCTTGGTTCTTCTTAACCCGCCTCAGAGGCCCGCACTGGCTGCCTCAGTTCAGAAAAACAAACAAACTCCAAATACACACTTTAATAATTTGATGATTATACATAATTTAATTGAATGCGCAGGACCACGGATCAGGGAAGGGGGAGGTGGGCTGAGGGGAGGGTTTTCAATCCAGCCTTTCGGCAAAGACGAAGTGAAGGGGGCTTAACAAGGGAATTCCTTGAAGAGGGTTCACCTGGCTTACAATCAACTGGAACTGAACGTGCCGCGGTTCCCTGTGAGGGGTTTAAATTGCAATTTCAGTGTAAAACAACAGCAGTGAAAAAGCCAGGCTGTTCCTTAGTTTGGTTTATTTGGTTTATTCTGGAAGAGGTTATACTTATTTACAGATATAAAAGGGGGCGGGGAGTAAGCTCGCTTCATGGTCTGGAATGGGCTTGGTTCTGGAAGGCAGGTAATCCCTAGATCCATAACGGCGAATCTATTGGCACGTGTGTCACGCAGGGCCATTGGCACGCAGAGCCATTTGTGCTGTTGTACACACAACACCCTTATAAATTAGGCCATCATACTGGCACATTTGTGCCAGCACACGAGCTGCAGGCAGATTTACCTCACTACGCATGTGCGTGCCTCACAGCTGATTTTCAGTGGGTTTGTGGCCTTTTTTGGCCTCCCAGAGGCTTGAGGAAGGCTTCTGCAGGCTTTGCAGGCCGAAAACTACCCCTCATTTTATCACTTCCTGTTTTTTCGAAAATACCAGAAGTGATGAAACAGGGCGAGTTTTCAGCCTGCAGAAGCCTTCCTCAAGTCTTTGGGAGGCCGAAAAAGGCCTCAAACTGGCCAAAAATCAGCTGTAAGGTGCAGTGGTAAGAGGACAGCGGGGGGGGGGAGAAGGGATTGTGCACGCNGGGGGGGGGGGGGGGGAGAAGGGATTGTGCACGCATGCATAGGGGGTGTGCATTGCCTTCTGAGTGCTGGCATGCAAGCATAAGCATGCAAGCACGTGCATAATTTTTGGCACAGGAGCCCAAAAAGGTTTGCCACCACTGCCCTAGATCCTTGCAAGATCTCAGATGTCGCCGTTTGGATCTGGGATCTTCTGCTTTTGTGCAGGTCTGAGAACAGCCAGCCACCAGTTACCTCCATAGCAGGCTAAATTAAGCCAACCAAGTTTGACTTTTCTTCTGGTGTTAACTTATAATTGCTTACACATGCTATGAGAGTTAAGAACACAACCGGTTGTTAGAATTTACACCACACTGCATCAAAGTTGATTTATATATCACACTGCATCAAAGATAAATTTCAGGTTTCTGGGTCACTTTGTACAAGAGCAAGTGGGTGGGTACAATAAAGTAAAAATAAAGGTGTTTTTTTCAAGAGCCTATGTAGTATGGATCACGCTTAATTACCTCCAAAATCACTGGCTGCCTCTGTCCCTGGAATAGGTTCACAAGCTCACACAGGCGATAATCCTTTATGCGTTTATCTGAGAGTAAGACTAAAGATCATGCTTGACTCATGGTGGCTTCACTGGGACATTCAAGTAGTTTCTTTGGGACAATGACAAGGGGCTTAATTTGCCAGGGGCTACTTTGGGAATGCTTTTCTCAACTTTCCAATCTAGTCCCATAGTCCTGGTTGTCTGCTATCCAAATACTAGCTGGGTTAAATTGAGCTGAGCTTCTGAACTGTAAGAGATACTGCCGGATACATTAGTAATGCCAAGTATTGCTTCAGAGCTTGTTCCAGATTGCCAAATAGAGCTTGTTCTAGATAAGATCAAATGCCAAGGGTGGAATAAATAGGAAAGATATACAGGTCCTTAACTTACAACAGTTCATTCAGTGACTAAAGTGACAACAACACTGAGAAACATGACTTATGACTGTTTTTCACATCCCTGTGGTCACACAATCAGAATTTGTATACTTGGCAATTGATTCATATTTATGACGGTTGCAGTGTCCCAGGGTCTTATGATCAAAATTCAGCCGCTTGACAACTGACTAATATTTATGACAATTGCAGAGTCCCAGAGTCGTGTGATCTCCTTTTGCGACCTTCTGACAAGCAAAGTCAACAGGAAGACCAGATTCACTTAACAAGCATGTTACTAATTTAAGAACTGCAGAGGTTCACTTAACAAATGTGAGAAAAGTCATAAAATGGAACAACTCACTTAAATTTCTCACTTAACAACATAAATTTTGGGCTCAATTGTGGTCATAAGTTGAGAACGACCTGTACTTGATGGTAAACTCTCAAGGTCCCAGTATAATTTTCCTTACTACCAGTAGCTGTCCAATACTTTCTTCAAAAACATATTTGCTACTGCTTTAAGACCTTGAGCATTGCGATTGTCAGGTTGTCATTTCCATTCTTCCTCCTGTTGCTTGTTTCCCCATAAATCAGCTTTAGATAGTTAATTTATATTAATTTAAAATTGCACAAATAGAAAATGTAAAAAAGAAACAAGATGAAGGCAAATAAATTAAAGCATGAATTATAAAATCCTGGGAAATTGGACAAAAGCAAAATGTCTTTTCAGATTTCCTAAAGATAAGAGCTGTGTGTGCGTGTGCATAAAAAACAATGCTTTAAACTTTCTTATGTTTTCTATTTTCTTCCACCAGATATCAGAACACAGGCATCACCAACCTGATTTCTGTCACGGAGAATCCCATCTTCCGTCCAACTTGGGTAGGAGTGTTATTTGTGAATCACAGCAAATGAATAGACAAAGCAAATCTCCAAAAATAATTCATGAAAGCACAATGCACACACAAAGAGAGGCATAGCCTCCTCTTACAGTTCTAATCACCTTGGCAACATACCCATTTTCATCTTGTAGGAAAAATTAAACAAAAATGGAGTTTCCCTTCCTATGATGAGTGGGTGATTTTTCTCTGTTAATAATTATGTAAATCATGTTTATCATCAAATTTGTCCAGCCAAGAAAGAATCAATGAAAGAACTTGTCTGAGGTTAATCTTTTCTTTCAGGAATGGGAAACCTACCAAAAGAGTATTTTGGAAGCCATCAGGAGACAATGAGGAGAATGAGGACAAGCCAGAAGTCATAAATAGTTTTGGCCCAATAATATTGGCCTTCTCCACTCAGTCTAGCAGAAGGGGCAAGTTGCAGATGCTGTCAAATAGTTTTGTCTGATGAGGTTTAGAAGGAGAGCCTTTTCTGCCATGACCCCATTCTATGGCCTGAGATGAAGTGCCCTGCCCATTTGGCCTTACAGAAAGGCATTAAAACCTGGCTCTGCCAGTTAGCCTGAGATCTTGAGACACTCAACACTGGGGCACTCAACATTGGAGGTGGTTGGTGATTAACACCATGCTGATCTTGCCTTTTTTGTTTGTGTTTGCATTTAATGTTTTTAATATACATTTAATAAAATTAACTAGTTTTGTGCAGGAAGTCACACTTTTGAGATCACCCTGACGCAATTGTAAAATACAATGTCACAAGACCACATCAATGAGCAGCAGAAATTCCAGCACTTCCAGCTGCTGTTGTTCAGCAAAACTTTGTGAGTTCCTTAAGCAAAGATGTCATGTTGGTGATCGCCTACCAACTTTCCTATTGACTTTGCTTGCAAGAAGTTGGCAAAGAAGGTTGCAAATAGTGATCATGAGATTGGGGATGCTACAATCTACATAAATTTGAAGACTGGACATAACTATCACTTGTTCAGCACTGTCACAAGTTCAAAGCATCAGTGAACAAGTGGTTGTTAATCGAGGATCATCTGGGATGGAGGAGTTCATTAGGAAGATTACAGATTTATCAGCATTCAGGTTTCTAGTATGCTGGATAATACTGGGAACAAGGAGATCTAAAGGAATCTAGGAAAATGTTCTCCAATAGTGATTGGCTGCAAAGGTAATAATACTAATGTGCTAAGATGAAGGCTGAGTAGGAGTGATGCTTTCAAAATTAGCCCTTGTTAATTACTAATTCACAATGTCGTCCTATGTCAAATGCCCATCCCCAGTTTTGCGAAGGGGAAAATAGTTGTGATACGTCATGTGATGACAACGTGACATCGCAGGTCTAACACCCGTGTCCTATGTAAAGGCACAAGGAATAGTCTCGAAGGATGGGATCTGTAGCTATTATACGAGGGCTATCTACAAAATAGATTATGTTTTCTTCTGTAGCAAGAAGGGGCGGAGCTAGCACGGCCATCTTTAGTCTGTGCGTCCGCTGCTTAGTCTGCATCTAGTCGTGCTAGTGGAAGGTTCGTATCATTGCCCGTTATTTCACAACATATTTGAAATGTTTGCTTGCAATTGAAAATCCCGCGAGTTTGAGGTTGTGATCAAGTGATAAGGTTTTTGTTGGCAAAAAACCATAAACCGATTGAAATTTTTCAGCAACTGTGTGAAGTGACAGGGACAACATCATTACTGAAGGTGGGGTCCACCAATGGTGCATTAAGTTAAAATTGGATGAAACTAACGTTCATGATGAACGTTCAAGATTTGTGACTGATGATGGTCTTGAAAGTCGTGACAAGATTCGTGAAACAACCACCGTTTCACAGTACTGACTTTTTCGCTTAGTTTTCCCAATTTTCATGGCATTTTGTTTGCATGAAATGTTTTACACAAAAGCTAGGCTACCACAAATTTTGTGCCAAGATGGTGCCAAAAATCCTGGCAGAAAACCACAAGAGTCAAGCATATGCCGCATCATTGACATTCTGTACTCTTACGAAAAGATGGAGATTATTTCCTTGATCGAATCGCAACTGGAGACGAGACTGGGTCAACATGTTGAACAGCGAGACCAAATTGCCAAGTCTCTATGGGACGGGGCACACAAATTCCCCAAAAAACCCACAGAATGTTGCAAAACGTTCTCTGCAAGGAAGAATTATGGCGACTGTTTTGGATAGGCAAGGTGTGTTTCTTATCGATTTCTCTGGAAACATGGTCAACAATAAACCTCTGTGAGTATTGTGAAACGTTGCAAAAACTAAGAAAAGCAATTCAAAGACACAAGCATGGAGGAAAGTTAGCCTAAAAATTTTGTTTTGCATGACATGCCCGACCACACACAGCAAAATCGCACTCGAGAAGTCCTTGAATGCTTTCAAGTGGGAGATTTTTCCTCATCCTACAGCCCGATCTTGCAACCAAGCACTACCACTTGTTCCGAGGATGAAAGACCTGGCTTGGAACACAGCGCTTTGACGACGACGCGGAACTGCCCAGCGGGCAAGACTGACTGGTTCAAATCTCAGGCGGCTGAATTTTATGAAAACAATGGAATTACAAAGCTTGTTCACCGCTATGATAAGTGCCTCAATTTGTTTGGTGAATATGTTGAAAAGTGGTATTTAAGTGTCACTTTCAAGTGTATGTAATAAATTTTTTTTCCTACACTTTGTTTTTTTTGTTTTTATTTTGTGGATAGCCCTCATAGATAAGTTTAGCATTGGATTAGGCCTACATGGCATATGATGATAGAGTCTACTGCATTGCTTCAATGCTCTCAGTGGAATAGAAGCTTCAGACTGGAGAACCTCACAATAAAGGTAGTGGTATGAAGAAACTTGAGAAACGAAGTCCCAACAGTAGATTAAAGCAGATTTTTTTTTTTTCATCTTGATTTGTACAGCATCTTTTGGGAGATTTTTGCCACTTACCCATTGATTTCAAGGCAATGAGGCCATCCCCTAACATGGGTATGTTAAACTGGTGGCCCACCAGCCAGATGCATCATGCACAAGGTTGCCAGTTCTGTGAAGGAGGAGGGGGATGTGACAAAATGTCATGTGATGGCAACATGACGCAGTGAGTTTGACACCCGTGACCTAACAGTTCCCAATAAGGGCTACTGTATTGATCTTGAGTCGTTTCAGAAAAGAACATAAGGGATTCCAGGGCTTTTTCTGAGAGATGGTGAGAACCTGAGGGTGACAGAGCATCAGAGACACAATAGTGGAGGAGGCAATTATAGCTTTGGAGTCTGGGACCTTCTAAGCCTACTTCCAGGTGCCTGTGACTATGATAAGTGCTCTGGAGGAGTTTATTAAATGCTTTCAGTTCTCAGTGGACTCCATTGTGTGGCCTTCCCCAAGCAGTAAATGCTGCAGCAATCCAAGAGGGACATGCACTCTGCAATGTGGCACTGACACTTTGCAGTCCTTAAGATCACAGGGCTGGAGGAGGATCTTCAGAGGAATCCACTGATATTTGTACCAACCCCCTTCCCACTTCTTCCTCATGTTGTATATATTCTATCATTTTGGATACTTTTAAAATAAAATAAAAAGGGGGGTGAGGGTGGAAGTATTATTCTGAATCAATGAACAAGCTTACCATTGTGATGACTAAATATAACACGAGGGAGTAAAGACTTGGTGCCAGGAGTTCTTCCTTACAGCCATGTTAATGTGCTTTCATCCAGTCTTGTCTCCCTGCTGCGGGGCAAGCATATTGACATAACTTGCACTGTGTTTAGAACTCAACCTTTACCACTTCTGAGCAACAATGCCAGGCAGTGCAGTCGTGCTCATATAATTGTGCAATGTGGGCATCTTTCGGAGTGGCAGTTGGTAGATTCCCTGTGGTCCTTTCCTCTTCTACCCAGCATCACCTACCTGTGGGAAAGCTGAACATATAGCTGGAATGAATTGGGGATTCAAACCTTAAATTGGCTTTATTTATTTAGCCACTGACCCCCACTTTCCCCCTCTGTACGAATGCCTCTTCTGACAGGACTCTTGATCTCTCAGATGACCAATAGTCCTAATAATGAAATCTATAAACCTGATTCATGGGACTGTGAAGCTGCTGGAGGCTTGCCAGAGAGAGATAAAAGATCATTACACTCTCATCAAATAACCCCACCCCCCCCACCCCCAAAGTCCATCTTGAGTGATCAGAAATGGCAATTTGAAATAGAAACCAGAGAAATGTGAACCTCAGTGATGTTGTAGCTCTGGATTCCCCCCCNCCCCCCCCTTATTCTCTCCTGAAATGAATTTCTCCACAAACCATTTTGGTCAGGCAATAAGCTCTTCCTCTTGCCAAAATCTCAAGTGGTCCTCAACTTACAACCATTTATTCAACATGCTTGCTTAACCACCACACATTTCACTGAACAACTGCAGTGATTTGCTTAACAACCATGTCAGAAAGGTCATAAAATCAGACGTGACTCACTTAACAACTGCCTTGCTTAGCAAAGAAAATACTGGTCCCAACTGCGGTCATAAATCGAGAAGTACCTACATGCTGTAGAGCTGTCTGAAATACGTTATAGAAGTTCTAATGAGAGGACATTTCAATGTCTGCAATAACTTTGTATCTTAAAAAAACCTGATCCGGAATTTAATTCAAGTTGGAAGCCATCCTTAGACTATCATTTGTGATATGGATTGGCACTGCATCCAAAATTTGGGTTTCTCAATGCACAAAGTCCATGCTTCAAATTTATAGGATTTTAGTAGTGTGTAAGTGATTAAGGCACGAGGTTAGAAACTGGGAGACCATTCGTTCTAGCCATGCTTTGGGCATGCAGTCAGCTGGGTGATCTTGACCAGTCACTCTCAGCCCTAAAAAGCCAACAAGGGCAGACCATTTCAGAAATCTTGCAAAAAAAACCCCAACAACTCTACAAGGACTTGTCCTAGCAGTCTCTAGAAGTCAACACTGACCTAAAAGCACTCCCTCACCCCCTCAAAGGAAAAAAAAGTGATACTTATAGAATTTAGGGTGGCTCCTAACCCTAAGTTAATTCTATGACTCATACTTTGGTCCTTGATATTTATGTTCTGCTTATTAATGCTTAATAATAATTCACAGGCTTTTAAAACAAAATAATGGTTTCAGTTATGTATAATCAGTTAACATTTACTGCAAAATTATAATATGTACATTTGTAATTTCCTGGTTTGTTCATTTGCATACTACCCTGCATTTCGTTCTTTTGATTTTTTTTCTTTCCTGTTTTTATATTTTCCCTAAATTAAAATGCCTAACTAAAACTGCATTTTTTTAAAAAAAAAAAAACTGTTCAGAAACTTCTGTTAGCTTGTAATCTGAAAGCCAGAGTGCCAAGTGAAATATGGATTGTGGTCATCTTCAATGGCTTCCAGTTCATTTCTGGTCATATTCAAGATGCTATTCTGGGTATTAACTTAAAATATCCTTTACAGTTTAGGACTATGAAGAAATGCTTCTTCCCAATAAGTTTGTCTTGGGGTTAGAATTTTACAACCCAGAAATGTGCAGAATGTAAATAGGACGTTGTCACTGTAAGTGTGGAATCGTAAAGCATGTTGAAAAAACAGGAAATGAAGGCAGTGAATGTGAGGCTATATGTCGGGACTCCGAACATCTGTAGTAACTTTCAGAGGTAGTTAGCATTGGCTCTGATGTTCTAATGAATGTTCACTTTTAGTAGGCAGTGTAGAATTTCTGGGAAATTAAAACAAATTGGAGCCAAAGGGAGTCTGATTGTCTATGTAGACAATTTAAGGTTATATCAGATGCCTTATTCTGTTGTTCCTACTTTTGGGGATACAATAGTTAGAGTAATTCTTTTCAGTGGTGGTCTACCAATTTTGAAATTCTCTATACAGCAAAGCATACCTGGTGCTTTGCTAGGTAGACAATACACTCCCCAGATTACATTTTATTTGATTTGGGGGTTTAAATATATTAATATATTAATTCTTAGGCTGCAGTGGAACTTTAAAAATAATTTCATTCAGAAATTTTGCTGTCTGGTGGTATATTATTACCTGCTGTTCTTACTTCTGTATTTTAACTGCAATTTTGAAAGATCACTAAGCTACCTTGGGAAAACTGCTTTGAAGGTCAGAGTATACAGTGTGCATTTTAAAAATAAACATACAAGTAATTGTGGTCATCCCACAGACCACTGTGGGAAACAGGATGGTGACTTGGTCTGAACCACTTGGGCTCTTATGCTGGTCAATAGCTACCATCCCTCTTCTTCCCCATGCGTTTTTCTGTGGTCAGTGGACCATTATCTCCATTGAAATGCTGCTGCTCCCTTTGAGGCTACCTCTCTAATGACATCATCTCTTTTGAAAGGGAAAGATCTGCCAGGAGCACATCAGTCTTACACACAAAGGAGCTGAAAGACAGCAAGAATCATCCTGATAAACAAAGGGCTGGTTTCATCAGCCCTTAAAAGCCTCCCTCCCCTACTCACCAGTTTAATGGAAGAAACAGTACGTAAAAACAGATGATCTCATCTCTTGGCTGGATCATTTGGTTTCTCCATTGCTTAGAGAAGCCAGTGTGTGATTCCCGTATTCTCCACAGAGCTGGGCCAGAGGATGGAATCGGGCAGTGACGGAGACCTCAAGAGCATTAGAGTGAATGCTGACAGAAGAGAAGCAAACATAGTTTATTGTATGATTTTGTGTTGGGCCCCAGGTCATTCATTGCAAATTGGCCTGCTTGCTGCCAAGGCCCTGCTCCAGAGACAGTGAATGTCTGGAGTGATGCTTCTCAAATTATTTATATTTACTCATGTATACATTTATAAACCATTTTTCCATGGGACTGTTAAGCAGTGCAGGAAATAAACACGATACAATACAGTCATAATGCAAGATGCAAAACCACAATGTGTTAGCATCTTCTCCAGAGGTAGTATTCAGCAGGTTCTGACCAGTTCTGGAGAACCGGTAGCAGAAATTTTGAGTAGTTCAGAGAACTGGGAATCCCACCTCTGACTGGAGATTTTACAGTCTCCTTCCCTGGCCACGCCCATCAAGCCACACCCACAGAACCCGTAGTTAAAAAAATTGAATCCCACCACTGATCTTCTCCATATCCGATGCTGGTCTCTTGAAAGACCCTGATCTTAGTTAATCTTCAAAAGGCCATGAGGGTGTTATCAACTCTTGTTTTGGGGGGCAAACTATTCCCCAGGAGGGAATCTGCTTCTGAGAATGCCTTTGTGCCCCTCCCATCATATGTCATGAAAGCTGCAGACCTCGAGCAAGTAGTCTCAGATTGGGCAGCCAGAATTTACTTGGAACAGGCAGCCACAAAAATGTTCATGCCCTATATAGGACTTTTTAGGTAATAACTGTACTTTAATTGCACACAGAAACAAACTGGTAGCCTAAAAATCCCACAGGGTCATATGGCAATATTGTGATTGTCCAATTAAAACATGCGTGACTAGATTTAGTACCAGCTGAAGTTTCTAGGTGTTCTTCAAGGGAAGATCTATATAGAATGAATTGCAATAATCCAGACAGGATTGTGAATAATCATCCTGTTCTAGTTTTAAGGCTGCAATTGGCACACCAGCTGAAGCTGCACAAAGGCTCTCTTGGCCATAGCATTCACCTGCTGTTCTAGCAGGAACCATGAATCCAAAAGAATAGCTAGACTGCAGATCTGCTCTTTCAGGAGGTTGAAAGTGGTTGATATTGTCAGCTGTAAATGCCAATATGACCCCAGAAATAATCAGCTTCTGGATTAATAGTTACACCATCTTGACTGCATTGAGTCTGAAACTATTTCTCCTCATTTAGATGGCCTCTCAGGACTGAGTGAGTACTTCTGCTGCATCTCTTATTTGGCAAAAGGTAGAGATATACAGAATATCTAGGTATCATTGGTATATTGATGTCACTTTCCTATGAACCAATGGATGACTTCATGTAGACATTAAACATAATGGAGGAGAGAACCAAGCCCTGGGACATCCCATTCTGGAGTGTCCAAGGACTTAAAATCTCCCTTCCTCTCTCCTCCACCTGGACCTGTCTACTAAGAAAGGAGTGTGGAGCCACCATTATGTAGCAATCTCCCACTCCTCATCTTGACAGACTAAGAAGGATCCTCTGATTCACATTGTTGAAAGCCACTGAGAAGTCCAGAAAATAGGATAGTTATGACACTTGCAGGCTCCTCCACTATCAGTAAAAATATTGGCTTCCTTGTCAGTTCAAAGTAAAGTTGTTAGAACAAATTACAAAAAGCCCTACCCTAATCAGAATAAAATATTATTGTGACCCTCTCCTTTTCATTTCAGTAAATCTTGTTAAGCAGATTCTATATGATTTGTGCTGAGAAAAGAATTACTTTTGATCTGAGTCAACTGCCAATATTTATTCATCTTATATTGCTTCTCATCTTGCAGATGTGATTCTTGAGCAATTCACACCACCTTAACAAACAACAAAAAGAACAGTATTTATGCAACATAAAGCATAAACTTACAGTAGTTCCAAGAATAAACCCAAAACAATTAGCAAAACAATAACCTTGTGCTGATGGTCTCCCTCTTATGGGACCTTAATAAGGCACCTGTCATCAAATATATTTTCTAACTCACTACTGTATACTGTTTTCTTCTTCTGGAAAAGATTCAACTTTTAAAGGGCAGGATTCTAGGTAGATTCTAGACTGCTTTTGGCTGTCCAGGCTTAGGGCCACACAGATGTGAGATCAGAGCTGCTTTTGCACATCTCCATGACAGCATGGGACTTGCCATGGACAACTTAATGGGAGATGAGTTCATTCATTCCAGAAGTTAATTGACTCAGCTTCCAGTCCAAAGGAAAAATGACAAGGACATTTTCATGGCAATTACTCTGGAGTTACAGAACAGGGAGGCTTCCTAGTGGTGGGAATTCCTGTCATGCCCCAACTCCATTCTAACATATTGTAATCTAGTGGAACTTTGCTCTTCTTTCTTCCATTAAAAAGCATGGCAAATGGAAGAGGGGATGAGAAATGCATGCAGGCTGCCTCCTGTTTTTGATATTCTCCCTTGGCTGGTTGAATGACTGGCTCCAGCAAGCAGCTTTTATAGATCCTTACATGATGATCCAAGAATGCTAATGTGTGTTCAAGCAAGCAGTGAAGCCACTGATGTAAAATTTTGGAAATACCCCCAGAATGAGCCTTCTCACATAGCATCCATCATATTTGTACCATATAGATCTTTACAATTTCATTTAGACCCAGCTAAGGGACGGTGTGAGACATTGAAACAAAAATGTTAACTGCACTGTGCTCCATAATTATTTACACTGAGCTCTGGATGGTGACTGGATTACTGTTAGGCTATGTCATGGCTTAAAATACATCAAAGTCTTCCTCCAGTTGAATTCAGCTCCTGGTGACTTCATTATAGGTAAGTCAGTGCAGTTTTATTTTTTTATTTATTTTATTTTATTTGGTTTCAATTGCTTAGAAGATAATAGGTATAAATAAAAACATAGTTATGGAGACATATAAGAAAAATAAAAATATATATAAAAGAAACAGTAGAACAGGGATGGTAGGCACTTTGGTGTGCTTATGCACGCCCCCACAGACCTCTTCGGAAAGGGGTGAGGTCAATAATAGACAGTCTAAGGTTAAAGGTTTTGGTGTTTGGGGAAGAAACCACAGAGTCAGGTAGAGAATTCCAGACTTTGACCACTCTGTTGCTGAAGTCGTATTTCCTGCAGTCAAGTTTGGTGCGATTAACCTTGAGTTTGTATCTATTGTTTGCTCTTGTATTGTTATGTTTGAAGCTGAAGTATTCACTGACAGGTAGGACATTGCAGTGTATGATTTTATATACTATACTTAGATCGGACCAAAGGCAGCGTAGTTCTAGTTTTCTAGGTCTAGAATTTCAAGTTTTCATTGATGTCTACCTGGCTGTTTTTCAACTTCCCAGTTTAAGTGATATCCTGAGGGTGATCTCGCAACCAAATATTAACCAGTTCTAACCCTATTTAGCTTTTGAGACCAGATGACTTAAGCCAAATGCTATGGCTGCCAAGCCTCTTTCAGTTTTTGATTTTCTTTAGGTTTTCCAGTGATGATGGAATGAGGGTAAACTCATCAGGTGTCCATGCAAATTTATCATTTTTAGCCTTAAAGTGGTTAAATAGATAATTTCCAAAAGCATTTAGAAAGTGAGGCTAGCAATATAAAAGGCTCCATTATGGTTGAGAGCATGGTGGCTTTCCTTTTCCTGGTGATCAAACTCATGAGAAACCAATATTCTGCTGTCTTTTCATGAAGAAAAGGTATCAGGAGCATAAGTGGGCAATATCTCATCCTCTCCTTATTTGGGGAGGTTTTGTGGGGCCAGCCTATTCCCTGGTTCTTTGATCATTTCCCCTCATTTGGAGACATGTTGACTCACCATTCCTCATCTGGCAGATGAAGAACGTATCAGTGCTAGATTTAAGCTTTTATTAGGCACTGATATTGGGTGCAGTGTTTCTCAAAGTATGGTCTGAGGACCAACCAACCCCCCCCCGGGGTCCCCCAAGGTTCTCTCAGGGATCTGAAAAATGAAAATTATTTGCAGCCTATATTGAAAAATAATACAGTATTAAAATCTCATCAAACAATAATGAGCAGTGACAGTGTTGTGTCGACACGGAGTTTTCCCTGCTTGGCAGACCCTTGCTAAGTGACCCTTCCTCTGGCAACTTAAACAGATCGCATTCCTGAACCTACAGGATGCTCTTAAGTGATTTCCTCCACAGCTTAAACAGATGGNACACTAAATGATATGGGGGTGCCTGAGTAACATCCCAAACCCTTGCTGAATACATCAGCATAGTCTTTGAATAGGGAGTCTATTTCAGTATTAAAAACTGAGTGGATGCCTGTTATATTTAGGCCAAGGGCAGATGGGTTGCTGCCGTTGAGGAAAACTAGCTTTTGATTTTGAGTCTATTGGAAGGGGTCTCTGTTGTCTAAGACGGTTTATAACAGCTGAATCCTCAGATTTATAACAGCTGAATCCATCAGGAGAAACCTCATCAAATTGGGCTGATGAGCTAATTTGTTTGATTGGGCTACCCTGGATTTCAGCTGCAGATTGAGCAGAAAGCTCAGCAGCTTGAGACTCCTCAATGGCTGTTGCTAAGGTTAGGTCCTTTTTAGCTAATAGCCGCCTTTGTAGCTTTAGGTCTTTAACCCCACACACTATTTGGTCTAGGAGCATATCCTCTAAATAATCCCTGAATCCACAATGTAAGGCACCAGACCTCAAAGCAGCCATGTATTCACTGAAGGTCTCTCCCTCAGCCTGAACTCGCCTCCTAAAGGCATGTCTCCTTGCGATTTGTGAGTGCTTGGGTGAGTAGTGGTTAGAGAGGATTTCCTGCAGCTCCCCCCAAGGGACTTCTTTGACAGGTTGTGGGGCTGCCAATGCTGTGGCAGTGTCAAAAACCGTAGCCCACAAAAGCTTAAGAAATAGGACTTTTTTCTATGGGCTGAAAACTGAGGTCTTTTGCATCCAGGAAGCAGTCGAAATGGCTCCTATACAATTCCCAAGTCTCTGCCAATGGTCTAAATGGCGGGAACGTAGGGGGTGAAGACATCTCTTCAGCAATGACAGTCTATTCGGTTAGAAGCTTGAATTTCGCGCTCGTGAAATGGTGTCAGCGGTAGTGACAGACAGCTTGTAGTGGCTGCAGCTCTTTTTGCTTAGTGACTCTGGCTCTTTAACAGTGACTGCGCTCAGCTGTGTTGTCCGGTCACCTCTTATTTGTATCCCGCCCTCGTCGCTAGTGTTGTAGAGTGGCGGATAAGGACTGAGGTGGACTTGGAACAAAAAGGTAGGAACCTTTATTTAAAAACAAAGGGGTTGCTGCGACTGCCGAACTAGCGAGCAGTCAGAAAGTGGCAACAGCTGACGCCGTTTGACAGCACTATATATAGCCGGCTGTCAAATGGCGTCAGCCAATCAGGGCGGTCCACGCTCCCGCCAGGAACGTGGACCAGAGGGGAAACCGAACGTCGACGCAACAATATGTATTATCTTCTCTCTTCCAGCAGCCTGAAGGAAACAATATGGTGGACAGGGATGAGGTAACCTAGCCTCATCTAGACCAGTAGAACAAGAATTTCTGTTGGATGAGATATGCCTTGACCTTACCATAGTATCTTGAAGTCTGTTTGAAAATGTGGGTGCTTTTCTTTTTTTCTTTTTAATTTTTATGTTATTTTGTTGTATGAGTATTTGGATATATTTTTAATTTACATTTTGTGAAGGAGAGAATGCTCTTAGTAATATCCCCCTTCTAATAAGTTACATAATTATTTCAGAATAGTGACCCAAAAACTCATTTTTATCTCAACTGCAGCTCCCTCTTCTGATAAAGGTGCAACAATGCAATTCTTTCTTTTCTTACCTTTTCTCTTTACGAATAAAAAAGCAAGTGGAAAACAATGTCGGCAGAGTAAACCAAAAATCTTTTTTTTTCATAGTTATTTTTCGAACTGATAGGAAGATAAAGGGGTGAAATGGAGAAAGGGAAGGAGGGTGAGAGAGAGAAAAAGACAGGCTGATTTGAAGTCCACACATCTTAAAGTTAGTCAGACTGAGAAACACCAAGGGTGAGGACATGGTAGTGTCAAAACCCCTTTAAAACCTTTGTTCCAAATGGCCAAGCTCCAGGAAAATTCATCCACAGACTCAATGGGTCTGCTGCCAGCAAGGGAGGCTTACCTGGGCCAGGCCCATTGGCCAGGTTAGCTTGGAGTCCCATCTGTGGGTGCCAAATTGTTGGAAGAAATGTCCATCTGGATTCAGTTCCAAGTGGGAAGAAAGACACTGGAAATATGGAGGCTGCTTGGAAGGATTGTTTTGATGATGGACAGGACCACATTGCGGTCCTGCTTGGAAGGTTGACTTAATGGTGAAGCAGAACCACCAAGCGATTCTGGGTAGCTAACCAAATTGAGTGGAGAGTGAGATATATTTTTACCTTCTGTTGGCCCTTAAACTTGCTTCTTGTTCCTGTGGCAAGAAATGTATCCTAATTAATTGTCAGACTCCCATGGGGCCATACAGTGGTAACTTTGTAGGTTAAGGCTAGGTCACATCAGCCGACGGATGCAAAATGTATGTAAAAAGGACACAGCGCATGAGCAAATTTTCGATCCATTGTTATCCGCTCTCAAAAGTGCCCCAAATTTGCATAAACAGAGCAGACAACAACAGAAAGGAACGGATGTGGGGAGACACAGAAAGGAACGGATTGTGGGGAGGATGTAGCGCGGGATGTAAAGCGGATGTTCATAGGAAGCCTAGCGGATGGAAGTGGATGGCAATCCGCAGGCTTCTCAAGGAGAACACCGAAGCGGACGCGCAGCGGAAGGAGCGGATGACGAGCAAATGTCTAGTGGGGACGCGGATGCATCACGGAATGCCTAGCGCATGCTAGCGTATGCCTAGCGCATGCCTAGCCATGCTAGCGCGTCGCTAGCGGATGCAAAGTGTTCACTGTGCATGCGGGAAGAATGCATTGCATCAGCCCCCGCAGATATAAAAGAAGCAGCTCGGTAAGAAGGTCCCCATTCAAGGAAAGACCTGCTGCCAGACACATCTTTAGCCAACAAACCATGGGGAAGAAGGACAGCCACCATCCCACCCCCTGGCGCTGACTCTGCTTCTGCTGGGCTTCTGCTGCTGGTGCTGACTCTGCTGGTGCTGGTGCTTCTGCTGGTGCTGCTCCTGGTCCTTCTGGTGCTGCTGTGCTCCTGGTGCTGCGTGTCCTGCTGGTGCTGCTGTGCTGCTGGTGGTGGTGGTGCTGCTGCTGCCTGCTGCTGGTGGTGGTGGACCAGCCCTTAGAACCTCAAAGCCCTACTGATGAGAGGCCCAGAAGGCCCTTCCAGAGGGAGGAAGAGGCATTTGAGAGAAAAGGGTGAGAGGGGACAGTACTCCATTGCAGAGGAACATGAGGAGGAGGTGCTCGAATGGCTGAGGGAGAACAGTAACTCTGGAGGAAGGACACAGGCTCTATCGAGACACCAAAAAGGAAGCGGTGGCTTGGAGAGAGAACGCGGAGAGCCTGGGCTTACTTTGGATGTCTCCTGGGGTGTGGAAAACATGCACACCTGGTCAGGAAGCTGCACCTCAAGAGTCTGGCCAGTACACGCGGTCAGGCTCACCGACTGGGAGACCTACGTGTGGGCAAGTGCAGCTTCTTGGTGGGGAGATCCGCCAGCCGAGGAGCAGCCCCTCTTGTCATCCCTCTCTCTCAGCAGCCTACAGAGGGCAAGTCCTCTTTCTGGCCAAGAGTCAGCTCCTGTGTCCAGGCAGGTATCTTTGGAGTGCCCCACGATGGAGACCCCCCAACAGCTGCACTCCCCGTGGCGGAGCACATGGAGGACCCCCTGATGCAGTTGGAGTTAAGAGAAGCCGTTGCACCAGAGACAACCACCCCCAACCCAGCTCCACGTCACAGAAAGAGGCAGAGAGCCAGACGAGAGGGACAGAGCCACACTGTCCTCTTGGAGATCAGGGACACCCTGAAGAGCAGCGTAGATTCCTCTCTCGCTGGTACAGTCCAATGTCACCCTCTAACTGGAAAGCCCTTCTCACCTACATCAACCAGACCCTCATGGAAATGCCCGAATATTAGTACCAGGTGATCACGGAGAGGATCACAGGTCTTCTGCACCACCATCCAGGCAGCTGCACTGCTCTTGACCCACTCCAGGTCTGCTCCTCCACTCCGGTCCTGTCACAGGCCTTCCAAGGCTTTCCACAGCCCCTCACTAGCAAGACTACGGCTACCGGGGAGCTCAGCAGCACAGGCAGCTCTTCCCGTCCAGGCACAGGTACATCGCACAGCACAGGTGCCACTGATACACTGACACCACTGATGCCCACAGGTGCCCCGATGCCACGAAAACACCAATGACCGACGCCACAGATGCCCGACGCCTACCTCGCTCAGCTGCAGACGACAGCCCCACTACACTCCTCCTTCCTCCACCCACAGCCAAGCCCGGCCTCAACATCTGTCATCGGTCTTGGACTGACCCCCATGTTCATGGGGGAGTGCCTTCTCAACATCACGGGACTGAGCCAGCCTCTCTGAGAGTTTCCTCCCACACCATCCCTGTGTCTCTCAGGGCAGGCACCCCATGGCGCCTCAGACCAGCACTCCAGCTGCTGCCACCTCCACAGCACCTGGACCCTTCACCCCTGAGACCATGGGCATGCCTCATGTGGCTGCAAAGAGTGTCAGAGGCTGGGTTGCTACCTGTTTGCTTTTCTTTTCTTGGGACACTTACTTGGGTCTTTTACTTTTACAGTTTGTTATTATAGTTTATCTTTGCTTCACACACTTGGTTCAGTTCTTTAGTAATAAAGTCTTGGTGGAAACTTTTGAAATGGTTTAGCCTTTGCATGCTTGTGGATGGTAATGTTGCAGTGGGATGGGCAGGGTTACCTGTTGGGATGGGTATAGCTGTGGATGGGTAAGGATAGCAGTGGGATGGGCAGGGATACCTGTGGGATGGGTAATAGCTGTGGGATGGGTAAGGATAGCAGTGGGATGGGCAGAGATACCTGTGGGATGGGTAATAGCTGTGGATGGGTAGGATAGCAGTGGGATGGGCAGGGATACTGTGGGATGGGTAATAGCTGTGGGATGGGAAAGGATAGTAGTGGATAAGATAAACCTCCAGTAAACGTAAAGTGTTGGGGAACTTGAAAAGGGTAAGCTTGCACTGGTTGAACTAAAAGAAGCCAACGGGGGATGGGTAGATAGGTGTGGGATGGATAGTTGTGGATGGGTAATGATAGCTGTGGGATGGGTAAGGATAGCTGTGGGATGATAACAGTGGGATGGGTTGAGATAGCTGTGGAATGGGTAAGGATAGTTGTTGGATATAGTTGTGGGATAGATAAACTCCAGTGCAAGCATAGTGGGACTGTATGCGTCACCCCCCCCAGCTGCCACACATATGGCCCTTTTATCAATAACAATTTAATCATTGATCAACACATTTCAACATAAACAAAATCTTTATTAATGCCCTATTCATTGTAAGGCCACTCAACATACAGGCACAATCTCAATCAGTGTGATGAGCAGCTCAAGGAAGCACCCATTAAGCATCTACCATCCTGTCTTGCCACTCCACTGCTCCAGCTGGGAGTTGCACCATGTTTCAGGAGGTTGTGCTGCTTCTTCCCTTCATGTGAAGGTCTGTTGGGGCCTTGCACATCCACAGTGTTATCAGTTTAACTCCTTGCCTCCATTTACCAGGCTCCATGTCCCCATTGCCTTGGTTGACAGTCCACAAGCCTGTTTTCTGCAACACTGGGAAGCGGGTGCACATGAGATTGTGCAGGATGCGCAAGCTCCACGATGTTCCTCATGGTCTCTGGGCGATGCTGCATGGTGGGTAGATAAACCTCCAGATAAACCTAAAGGGTTGGGAAACTTGAAAAAGGAGTTAAGCCTTTGCATGCTTGTGGATGGGTAAGGATAGGTGGTGGGATGGATCGTTGTGGATGGTAATGATGCTGATGGATGGTAAGGATAGCTGGGGATGGATGCAGTGGGATGGGTTGAGATAGTGTGGAATGGGTAAGGATAGTTGTGGGATTAGTTGTGGATAGATAAACCTCCAGTGCAAGCATAGTGGGACTGTATGGTCCACCTCCCAGGTGCCACACCTATGGCCCTTTATTATCAATAACAATGTAATCATTGTCCACACATTTCAACATAAACACAACTCTTTATTAAGTGCCCTGTTCATTGTCGGGCCAATCAACATACATGGCACAATCTCATCAATGTAATGAGACAGGCTGAAGGAAGCATCTAAGCATCTTCATCCTGTCTTGCCACTCCACCGCTCCAGCTGGGAGTTGCACCAGTGTTCAGGAGGTTGCGCTGCTTCTTCCTCCCATGAGCTCTGTTGGGGCCTTGCACATCCTCAGTGTCTATCAAGTTTCCCCTTGCCTCCATTCCCAGGCTCATGTCCCGATTGCCTTGTTTGAGGTCCACGAGCCTGTTCTGCAACACTGGGTAACGGGTGCGCATGAGAATTTTGCCGATGCAGCAAGCTTCCATGATGCTCCTCACAGTCTGTGGTGATGCTGCATGGTGGTTGAGAGTACTGGAACTCGTTGGCCAGGATGCCAAGGTGTTCTCCACCACACACCTTGCCTGGACAGCCTGTAGTTGAGATCCTCTCTTCACGGGTGAGGCATCTGGAAATGTAGGGCTTCATGAGGTAGGTTTGAGGGAGAAGGCGTCATCCCCATGATGAAGTAGGCACATCTTGTGTGTCGTTGGCAGGGGTCTGGATCTGGGAAGCCCATGATGAGGTTGCGTTGCAGCCCTCCTTGAGGTGACTAGCGTTGTAACCTGGGCATCTGAAGCTGCCCATTGCCTGAAGCATGCATGTACATGAACTTGTAGTCAGCAAGAGGATGATGCTGAAGAAGCCCTTGTGTTGAAATAAGTGGACCACAACCCCTGGTGGCGCTTGCAGGCCATGTGCTTTCCCATCTATGGCTCCAACGGTGTGGGGGAAGTTCCCCTTCTTGTATCACTGCTCTGCAACTTTCTCCATCCTTCTTCAGTCGAGGGCACTGGAGCGAGCTGCTCCAGGTATTCTTCGATGATGGCCTCACCACTCTCTGACCACAATGGTGATGGTGTTGTGTGGCACCTCCAGGCATACTGCTGTTCCTGTATGTGGATTCGGCGGGCCAGGTGGCACAGAGTCAGTGCCAACTTCAGCCCAGGGTCCAGGCTGGGCCAGAAGTGATGTTTGCCTTGCGTACACCTGGGTTCTCAGCCACTCCACAACCTCGTCAAACATGGCTGGTGGCATCCTATGAGTTCTGGAATGCACGAGTGTCTTCGTTCCTCAGCTCCACCATCAGCTTGTCATACAGGTACCTACTCGGCTCTTCTTGCGATTCATCTTCGGACCCACATACTTCTTGGATGCCTCCTTTTTCTTCACGGGGAAAGAGCCTTTAGAGGGCCTTGCACTGTTGTAGAGTGATGGTGGCTACCAAAAGGAGTGTGCGCTGATCCATAGTGGAGATGACTGGATGATGTGGAAGAGCAAGATGAAGGCTAAAGAGGTCTGCACAGCAGGGTCTGGACTGAAAGATGAGATCCAGGTGATTTCCTCCCCCTTTTTATAGGAAATATAGGATTTTCCGCTTAGGTGTCCTTCCGCATCCCTCTAGACATCCTGCAGACATCCTAAATATCTGAGATACGTCCCCTATACGAACTTTTTTCCATTTTAATGCTTTATACGCGAGCTGCATCTGCTTACATCCTTTCTACGTCCATGCAACTAACGTTGTGTGTCCTATTAGGTGCCACATTGTGATTCTGCTTCTTACTTTAGCAAGAGGATAACCAAAATTCCAGTTCCACTTCTTCCCTGTGTCCGTTTCCACTGGAGCGGATTTGAGTTTGCGCGGATGCGCAGCGATGGCCTAGTGGATATAGCGGACACGTAATGGATGACAACGGACAATATACGGATGTTCCCTGTATGCATAGCGGTGTAGAATGGACGCATTGGATACTTCATCCGCTCAAAAAGTTTTGTGCAGCTCAAAACTTTTGAGCGGATTAAGTAGAGAGTATGAAAAACGTATGCAGTGAGTACACAACGGATGCATCGGGTTAACCAACGGATGACAAGCATTTTTCTCCATTTTACATCCTCTTTCCATCCATTGGTGCAGTGTGACATGGGCTTTATCTGTGTGCTAAGTTTGGTTGAAAGGCTATTAAATGATTCTGCCTGAAGGAGGTAGATCTTTGTTATATAGCATAGACTGGCCCAGGCCTTAATGGCCTATTAATAAAGGTAAGGGGAGTGAGTTTCTGCCTCTCTGAATTTCTTTTAAGGAAAATATTCTGCCTTTTTAATATATCTTAAAATATTTTTTTTTCCCTAGGACAGAGGTGGGTTTTAACTTCCAATAGCATCATATTCTTTCTCTCACCCGAGCAGAAATTGAAGCTGGGTTATTTATTTATTTTACTGTTTACTGCATTGTTATAAATCTTAATATATTACATTGTGTCAGTATAGTGGTGCTATATACTATACTATTAGTTAAAGTATTCAAGATTCTTGGATAATGGCCATTGCACATTCCCAAAGATCCATACCAGTGGGAATTTTCTGGAACTGTAGTAAACATACTTTCTTTCTAGTTCTTATTTCATATCCTCAGCAAAGCTTAGTCTGAAATCACACATAGTGCTTTTTTCTCTCTCATTGAACTAAAGAAGCTTCTTGATAAAAAGTGAAGCATCTTCAAGGAAAAACAAAGTCCAGTTGCCTTTTGAAAAAGCATCTTTGGTAAACCATGACCTGTATGACTTGAGTATCTTCATCTATACTCTCAGTGCACATACAACAACAAATCATAAATCATAAGATAAGAAAAGGAGTAGTAGGAATGATGAGAATGATAATAGTAATCCAGCCCTACTACACAAATAAATGGGTAAACAGCTTGATATAATATAAATCAGCTTCCTATATTATACTTGTGCTCATATTTAAAACATTATTGAAGTGTTTACACCAAATGCCATAGATGACAAATAGAGAACATACTATTTGTAACAGTATATTTCTAGAAATGGTTAAGATCCATATGTTCTGTATTTTAATCTAGCACATTGATCAGGATGAAATCAAGTTTATTTTTAATTAGGGAAAAATCACTCTAGCCTGCAATTTAATTATTAAGAAAATTAAAGAAATTTCCAGGACTCATTTTATTGACCCACAGAGATCAAATACACTGGTATTCTTTTTTGCCATTGAAGAGCAAAAGTGTTATTATGAGGAGCAAATGAACCATGAAATATCACCATTAACAACATGGCAAAATAATGCATTCTGAAGCTGCTAGAGACACATTAAAGACACTTCTGGAACAATGTCTAAAAAGAGATGCACTCTTAGAGAAAGGCATTAAGAATTGATCAAATATAACATGAGGAATATATTTTATTTATATGTTAAGTGATAATCTATGAGAGGGTTTTTACATGAGTTTCAACAATAGAGGCATTTTTGCACAAGCAAGGATATGGAACAAATACCCCACAGAAAACATTCAGGCTGGTCTTTTATACTCACAAATCTCTAATTAAAGGGACCTCATTTTTAAACAGAGACATACAGGTTGCTCTACTAGACTATTTGCATTTTAGGGAAGGAGAAAGTGAAGTTTTATTTATCTGTTAAATTATCACACATCACTATTTAGCTTCTAAATAAATGCAATTGTCTGCTTGCTTATTTTAATAGGCACGTGAGAGCCTGCTTGGTGTCATGGCTAAGGCACCAGGCTAGAAACAGGGAGATGATGAGTTTAGTCTAGCGATGGTGATCTTTTTCAGCACTGCATGCCCAAACCAAACATATGTGCATGCACGTGTATGGTGTATGTATGCATGCTGGAGCACCAGAAAACCAAAAACCAGCTGGCTGGTGTGCACATGCCTGTTTTGGGGCTGTTTTTGGCCATTGGGGGGGGGGATGTCTGTTTTCAGGCTTTTTTTCAGACCATTTTTGGCTTGAAAACAGCCTTAAAAATGGCCTGTTTTGGCCATTTTTAAAAGCTGTTTTCAGGTCACTTTTTGGGCCATTTTCAGGCCATTTTATGGTGCTCCAGTACCTGTGAAGACCACTGTCTGGCATGCATGTGTATGCCAGAAACCAGAAGAGCAGCTGGCAACTGTGCATCTGCCCACAGAGGGGGTCTGCATGCCATCTCTGGCACACGTGCCACAGGTTTGCCATCAAGGGTCTAGTCCTACCTTTGTCACAAAGCCAGCTGGGAGAGCTTGAGCCACTCACTTTGTCTCAACCATAAGGAGGCAAGGGCAAATCACTTCTGAAAAGCCTTGCCAGGGAATAGCAATAGTACTTAGACTTTATACTACTTCACAGTGTTTTACAGCCCTCTTTAAGCAGTTTACAGAGTCAGCATATTGTTCCCCCGCCTGAATCTGGGTCCTTATTTTACCAACCTTGGAAAGATGGATGGTTGAGTCAATCTTGATCCAGTCAGGAAACTGCAGGGACTTGTTGCAATGAGTCCACATGACTCAAAGCAAAAATAGTCACTTTCATTTCATACACATCCTAGACTTCTGAAAATATTTTGTTTCAGATCTTTCTAAAATGTCTCACCTTACAGTATCATGAATTAGAGGCATGGCCTTCTCTGTAACTGGGGGCATCATCACCAGTTTTGAATGTGGGCCCGAACGGAATTATATCTTCCTTACTTTTGTACCTGGCATCCTTTGTATGCAGATGCCAGGCATATCTGTTACTTCTACAAAGTAATCTCAGGGAGTTCAAATGTTCAACACCAAGCTAAAGAATGAAAAAGACATAGGTGTGTCTCAATACCCGAGGAAAATAAGAAGAGGAAAATTATTTTTATATTTTTCTGTTCTACCATTTGTTAGCAAGTTTCTCCTCCAAGGCGCTACATTTCTGAGTGATACTGATACTGCCAGACCTGATCATCTATATAGAATCTAAATCATAGTTGAATCAGAAATACAAACTGAAAAAATAAATTTGTATTATACTTAAAAGCTGACCACTGTATCCATCCTGTATTCCATCTGGGATACCTCACGAGTTTCTTCTGCCTATTTCTTTTTCTGGACCAGAGAGAAAAATGCTTTTCTAGACCAGAGAGAAAAATGCTTCAAGAGTGTCATAACTGAAATACTGTATTCTTTGATAATGTCAATAATTGTGTAGATAGCGGCTGCAATATATTCTGCAAATTTTGAAAGAGGCTTGGAAAAAAAATAGAAAAAATATTTTTTGATGAGAGAGCAAGAGCAAAAGGAGAGAACACAAATGCATTAATTTAGCACCAAAGCCAAGAAATCAATTAATTTCTTCCACCAAAGGCAAGAAACAATTAATTTACTTTGGGATACATAAAGTAGCCACCTTGAAAATAACCTTCTTATCTATCTTTTTAGCTCAGATAAGGAACTCTTCTTAAGGCTTTCATAAACCAACTGAGGAGGAAAAAGACAGGAGGAACTGTTCAGTATCCACTCTGAAAATAAAGTCTCTGATGCCTGAGGGAACCATGCAGAGAACATCCCAGGAACAATAAAAATTTAGAATATTTGAGGAAAACACAGCCATGCAAAGATTTAATGGGCCATTTTTGCTTCAGTGGAGGATTGATAAATGCACCCTTTCAGAGCAACTCCCTTTCTACTGCTTCTACGTAATTTCACCCTAAAGTTGCATCTCTTCATGGGCAGAAGCTAGTCCAATGAAAAAGGCAATAAGGAGGTTGGATGTACCTCCATAATTTTTATCAAAGTGCTGAGGAATTGTCCATTTTGTATACTCTTACAATAGCAATACCATTTAGACTTATATACCGCTTCACAGTGCTTTGCAGCCCTCTCTAAGAAGTTTACAGAGTCAGCATACTACCCCCAACAATCTGGGTCCTCATTTTACCAACCTCAGAAGGATGGAAGGCTGAATCAACCTTGACCTGGTCAGGACTGAACTCTAGAGTGAGCAGCAAGTTAGCCCTGCAGTACTGCAGTCTAACCACTGTGCCACCACAGCTCTACAAAGCAAGCAACTGTCCCAGACAAATCCAACTGAAAGTAATGAGAGGTACCCCAGTTTAATTCTGACTGCAATATGTCTCAGTAGTGAAAAAGATCAGGATATGAAGTCTGGGCTGAGAAGCCACATGTATCTTGAATAGGGCATGAGAGCGGGATTGCCATAAAAAACAGAAATTATTGTGACATAAGCTGAGAAATAATATTATCCTGTGAGCCACGTGGCAGAAAATAAACTAGGAAAAGATGAAGTCTGCTGTCAGCATACATATAAATACACACATGTACAATTTTTGGAATCAAGGTCTAGAGAAAAGGATCACTTTATAAAAAGCATTGACCTGGCTGGGAAGACAAGTGAAAGACTTTCTAAACTAAGCAAAAGTCCAGAAAATCATGGAATAATGGTTATTGTTTTCCTGGACTTCCATTAATTTCTTTAAACAAAATTAGAACAAAATATGTATTCTTTCAGGTGAAGAATTTAGTACTATTTGGTTTGTAAAAGATGATGCTAGATAGTCAACAAATTAGCATTGGTGCTTGGCCTTATTGAAATCTGACATATGTCTCATATCATTCTAAGAACATCTTGAATTATGCTGGATCTCTTTACAAAAACACTGTTCTCTGGTTTCTGTAAATGTTGTTGCATAAGCACTGAACATTTTAAAGATACCTTTCTATTTCTGTTTCCAGGCATTAATCGCATAAAATTAATTCATTTTTCTTCTACTCTTGTAAAGGTTTGCTAATGCTCCTAAGACTATAAGATGGTAAGCAATTTCATCAGTATGTATATGAGCTTTAAAGTCAATATCCATCAGTAAATGTTCAAATGATATGTGCAATTATAAAGAAATGCATTAATTTTATGAACATCATACAAAACAAAATTATTCTGATTCTAAATGTTGGCAGGCTATTCTTTCAAAGTCTTAAAATAAAATCTATAAAATATTATAGGACTTTTGCATTATGGTAAATATATAAATCTCTCAAATACATGAAGAGGAAAGTATGCAATTCAGAAGGAGTAATTTACATAATGATGCAAATCATTGTTAGTTCATTCCCTGAAATCAATAGAAAATGCATCAGTTTACATTAACTGAGAACTGGACCACTTGTTTCCTTTGAGTGAATGATTTCCATACATTTTTTAAGACTGTGACTTATCCACTTCTTTGAATTCCCATTTGAAGGAATTACCTATACTTTCTCCATGTGAGCCATTATGCATTTCATGAACCTCCTTTCAAATGGATGAATTCACAATTCCAAATGGAGCTGTACAAAAAAGTACACCAAGTGAGATGCTTTGGCTTTAGTGTCAATATGTCAAACATATTTTGACATAGTCTAAAGTTAAAGTTTGTTTATTATGATTTATCAAGTTTATCAACCATCTCATGGTTCAGCTCACATCAAGATAAAACAACATATAATAACAATTATCAATACAAAATAGATTAAAATTACAAAAACTAAAATGAACTAGTAAACAATTTGGGCAATCAAGGATAGTTGGGAGTACATGGTGGGCAGGTTTACAAAATAGTCACAAAAAAAAAATGTGATAGTAAGGTATAATGTAAAATAAATTAGAATATAGTAAAACCGTTGTGGGAAAACAGAGCAAATTTTGCAATATATGGGCTTCTCCTTCCCACCTCACTGCAAGCAGAGGTGCAAAGAGGTGTTTGAAGGGATAACTTTGTCATATCTTCTTATATTTTTATGGTGTGGCCTCCACTGAATAGTGAAGATAAGAAAAAGCACAGTTCCTCTGCATATGTACTTCTGATTGCCAGTAAGACAGATTTATTACTGAAAGCTCCTGAGGGACCAATTAATATTACCAAGCTTGTCAAAATATGTGTACCATGAAGAATACCGACAGACTCTCAACTTTCTAAGAATGCAAGGTCACAGAAAAGAAAGACACAAGGGGACAAACACAATCAGAGCAGGGAAAATACAATAAAGTCTGGCTGATGCATGCACCAAGCTCAGGCTAAAGACCTCTTGACTAAAACACTTGATTTGGTGCTTAAATCAAAAGAACTGTTCCCAATTTAATACATTTGGGAAGAAAAGTTTTGATTTAGTTCAGGACAAAACCTAACGTTGCTTGCAAATCCTACCCATTGTGTTGCAACTACTGCTGGACTGTGACTAGATTCAAATCTTTCTTTAGCTGTGAAAAGTCCCTTGGAGACTTTGGACCATTCATTGTCTTTCAGCTCAGTATACCTCACAAAGTTGTGGGTATAAAATAAAAAGGGGATGATAAAATAAAATAAAAAGGGGATGATAAAATAAAATAAAAAGGGGATGATACAGAAGCTGCCTTAAACTCTCTAAGAACAGACAGTTTAACAGATAAAAATGGTTGTTAAAATATAAGATCCATTTTATCAGTCAGAGTTTTGGAATATAACTTCTGATACAAAACCCACTGTTGAGATTATGGTGAGAAGACAAGTACAGGGCACTGTAAAAGAAACCAATTATTTGGGCCTTTTCAACCAGAGTTCAAGCCTTTATTATTTATTTTATTTTATTTTATTTTATTTTATTTTATTT
>BHFT01016623.1:0-53239 GCA_004320025.1 Laticauda laticaudata
TAGAAGATGAGTATAAAAAGACTCAAAAAAGAACTACAGAAAATGCACAGAAAAAAGACATTAAGATTAAAACTGGATACAATTAAACATAAAAATGAGTTTAATAGAGAAAGAAGAATTAGCACAGAAAATTAGAAGTGCTAAACAAAGAATATTTTTGAGGATGCAAACAAACCATGTAGATGGTTAGCATACAAATTGAGAAAGGAAAAGAATCAAGGAAAATACCACAGTTAATAGATGATCCAGGTCAAGTTTGCCACGGCAATAAAGAGAAGAAGGAAATCATTTGAGACTTTTATGGGAAATTATATGAGAAGAGAGTATTGATGAGGAAAGACATTAAACAGTTTTTACAGAATGCTAATCTACCTAAGATACCTAAAGAGACTTTAAAAAATGTTAGAAAGCCATGATGGAGTTAACCAAAGCACTTAAGAAACAAAATAATGGGAAGGCACCAGGCCCAGATGGACTTCCGGCAGAATTCTACAAAAACATTACAAGAATCACTCAACCTTCCATTGCTAGAAGTCAAGAATGAAGTAATGCTAAAGAAGAAGATACCTAAAACATGGTCAGAAGCCTATATTACACTTATTCCAAAAGAAGAGACTGATCCATTACAAATTAAGAATTATAGACCCATTTCTTTATTAAATGCAGATTATAAAAATCTTTGCTTCAAATTGGCAGAGAGACTCAAAAAATATTTAAATAATTTTATTCACTTTGACCAAAATGGATTTTCTGCCAAAGAGACAAATTAAAGAAATCTGAGAGTAATATCGGATACTTTGGAATATTATGAGGCTCACCCTGAAAAACAAATGGCTTTGATATTTTTAGTGCACAAAAGGCATTTGATAATGTGAAACTGGAGATTCATGTTATTATCTCTTGGAACAGATGGGCTTTGCCAGAAAATTTATTCAAGCAATAAGAAGCCATATATTATAAGCAAACGGCAAAGGTAATGATAGAGGGAGAATTAACAGACTCTATCAATATAAGAAAAGGTACAAGGCAAGGTTGCCCACTATTCACCTTTGCTATTTCATATTAACTCTGGAAAACATAAATAGAAACATAGAGATGAAAAGAATATAAAAGGAATGAAAATTAAAAAGGAAGATTTAAATTGCAGCTTTTGCGGATGACTTGGGCATTTATTTTAGAGAGACCCTCTAGAAAGCACCAAAACTATTGGAAAAGATAGAGGCATATGGCAAGGTGGCCGCCTGAAAATAAACAAAGATAAGACAAAGATTTTGACAAAGAATATGTTACTAAGACAAAAAAGAAGAATTGGCAGATGTATTGAAAATTCAAGTCACAAATAGGTTAAGTACTTGGGGATACATTGACAGCAAGATGTAGTACATTAAAAGAGAACAATTACATTAAATTTAAACAACAGATAGCACTAGACTTGACGAAATGGGCAAAACCTACAATTGTCACTAATAGGGAGAATTTCAACAATCAAAATGAATATTTACCCAGAATTCTATACTTGTTTTAAACAATACAAATTAGGCTTGGAAAGGACTACTTGAAGATTTAAACAAAATTATGTTGAAATATATATGGCAAGGTAAGAAAGTGAGAATAAAGTTAAAAATCTTACAAGATGCTAGAATTAGAGGAGGATTTGGTCTGCCTAATTGGGAGTTGTACTACCAAGCTACAAACTTGTCATGGGATAAGGAATGGATAACATTAAGAAATACTAGATTGTTGAACATTAGAAGAACATGATTTGTTGTTGGGTGGCATGCCTTTTTATGTTATAAAAGAACAAAATACAGGGTTATTTTAGAAAACATCAACATATGGGCAGTCTCTGTGGTTAAATTGCGGAGAACTTAAAAGACAATGTTATTTAAAATGTCCAGTCTGGTTATTGCACCATTGAAGCATTTTCTTACTCCTATTAGCATATAAGAAGGAACAAACAGTTAAGATATGAGGAATTTTGAATGAAAAGGGTGAACTTAAATCGATGCAAAAAACTAGAGGAACAAGGTATAAAAGATGAATTGGTTTTCTTACGTGCAAAATACATTCAAGGTCTGAAAAGGACTTTAAACACAAAGTTTTATAATAAATTGACCTGATTTAGATAAGATTGTTGACAGGTATTGATGAAAAGGTGATTAAAAATTGTATGGATATTTATTAGAAATTAAACTAGAAGTAAGAACAAATTAAAGAAAACTATGATTGTTTGGGGAAAGAATTTTGGATATGGGATTGATCTAGAGAAATGGCAAAAATTGTGGTCTCAAAAATATAAAATGACAATGTCAGCAGCTTTAAAAGAAAATTTGTATGAGATGTTTTACAATGGCATTTCCCCAACAAGAATAGCAAGAATGTTCAAGAATAAATCCGAAAGATGTTGGAAATGTTCATCAGATACCTGGCTCATATTACTATAAGTGGTGGACTTGTGCGGATGCAAAAAATATTGGACTTAAAATCCACACTTGGTTGGAAAAAATGATTAAAAAGCATATAGAATTTAAAACCAGAGATATTTTTATTGGGAATTCTACCTGATACAGACAGTAAAGATTTAAAATATTTGATTGTAAATGTATTAACAGCAGCTAGGATTGTATTTGCTAAAAATTGGAAAAATGAGAAAATACCATTGAAGGAGGAAATTATTAAGAAAATACTGGAATGTGCTGAAATGAGTAGATTGACATTTGAAATTAGAGACAAGAGGATAAACAATTTTACAAAAATTTGGATCTTTTCTATTAAATGGCTAGAATACAAAATATAGTAATAGAATATGTAGAATTATAGAAAATAATGAATATATAAAGATGTATTTCTTTTTATTATTATTGTTATTACATATATAAAATGTTTTTAAGATAGATTTGGAAGGACTATATGAATTGTTATAAAATAAACTTAAGTATAGCTATCTTGCAAAGTATGAATGAACAAATTTATAGTCAAATGATTGATTAATAATAACATTAGGATATTCAATTTTTAATAATATGAGTTATTATGTAATGTAACTATAATGAGACTATGAAGTTGATGCACAAAAAATTTGTAAACCAACCGACTGTATACTTATGGAAGAAAGCTGGATGTTTTTATGTTTTATTTGTTTTTGTTTGTCCTTAAAAATCAATTTAAAAAAATCAATCAATAAAAAAAAAAAAAGGTCATGCTTGACCATGGAGTGGAAAGCGATTGTGTCTTTAGAAGCCCTGGAATCTGACATCTTGCATCACTTGGCAGCCAGCCAGCCATTACCGCTAGCATTGCTTCATCATTGCTCCTTCGTCACTGTTTGGACAAGGAAAGTAGCTTTCAGCTCAGGGAACGAACCTGGCACGGAGCATTTGTCATTCCTTGAATAACATGAAAAAAATCTGTTCAAAGCATCTCAGAAGTGTCATTACTGCTACAAAAGAGGTGGGCTGCCAAATGCATATAGTAATAATACTATATTCTATGTAATACTATATACTATATAGTACTACGTATAATACTATATAATAATACTATAGTCATGAAAGCCAGCTGGGTGACTTTGGGCCAGACATTCTGTTTCAGCCCAACTCACCTCATAGGCTTGAGGTTGTGTTGGTGAAAATAAGAGGAGCAAGGAGTAATAAGTATGTTCACTGCATTGAGTTATTTATAAAAATAATAAAGGCAGAATAAAAATAAAATAAAGTAGTTTCTCAGTGACTTCTTCTAGGATTGTGTTTTTCCATTGCCTATTGTAACATGCAACTCTAGGAGACCTGTGTTTATGGGGGAAGGAGGCAACTGGCACACTGGATGTCATGATTATCACATGTTATGTTTTTGCTACCGATATTGGGTTTAAAAGTAGTCTGTCATGGCCCCATCAGAGCTTGGGTTGAAGGAGGAAAACGAGACAGAGCTAGGGTTGACAGAGGAATAATTGGAAGGAGCAGGATGAAGCAGTCCAAGGTCCCTTGAGCCTAGGAAGGTCACCAGTGAAGGAGAGAGGGTGCAGGATGACCAAGCAAAGTGGGCAGGCAGTGGAGCTCTGGAGCTCTGGTGATAAGCAGTTACCTCCCCCTCCCTGATCCTCAAGCATGGAGAATGGAGAGGAGGTGGGATCAGCATAGGGCAACCCAACAATTTGGGAGAAGAGCATCTCACCTCTCTTCACAAGGCTCACCTGGGGAATGAGATTTAAAGAGTGTTGGAACAAGCATTGCCTTTTTTCCAGTTTCATATGCTGTTACCGATATCTGGATACTTTGCTTGCCTTGCCTTGTTTGCCTTGCTCTACTTGCCTTGCATTGCTTTCCTTGCTTGCCTTGCTTGCCTTGCTTGCCTGGCCTGTCTATGTGTGAGTTCGCAGTGACCCAGTTCTTTTCCAGGTTGTACTGCAGGTCCAGTGAACTCTTCCTGTGAAGAGGATTCCTTGAAACTAAATTCCCTGAATGATGGCTGCTCTCAGAACTGTGCTGCTCCTCTGGACTAATATCAGCCAGGAACTATTGGAGGTGTGCAGAAGTGGTATTCAGCAGGTTCTGATCAGTCTTGGAGAACCGGTAGTGGAAATTTTGAGCAGTTGGAAGAACCAGCAAATACTACCTCTGACTGGCCCCACCCCCATCTATTCTCTGCCTCCTGAGTCCCAGCTGATTGGCTGGGTCTTCTTTTGTTGCCCTGCACAAGAGAATGGAACTGGAAAGCAGGTTAGTGGGGTGGGGAGGAAATGGGGATTTTGCAGTATCCTTCTCCTGCCACAGCCACCAAGCCATGCCACAGAACCAGTAGTTAAAAAAAATGAATCCCACCACTGGAGGTGCATGTTTAGAGTTTTGTTCCTGGACTTGCAATGAATAATGGAGCTTTTGCAGGAAAGTTGGAGCAATAAAGGAGAGTTAAGCCTCCATTCCACCTGTGTAATCCACTCTGATTATCCGTTATCTATTATCAAAGATAGAATATTCCAGTAATATCCCAATATATGGTAAACGTTGACATTCACATATGAATGTTCATGGTTACCTAAATGTGCCTTCCATATACCTTTACCATATATAAGCCAAGAAGAGAAATCTACCTAGCTATCTTTAGATACCACTTTTAAAATGACCTGGGATTGTCAACATTTGCATGAATATCATTATAATACATCAATGAAGGGAACAAAAATGCTGTATTTTCTTTCTTCAGAACAAATAATCATGTCCAAGTCTATTATTTAAAACTTATTTTCTGCCCTCTCAGATACATTTCATCTCTGACCAGATTCCTGCAAAGGCAGCAGTATTTCCTGTCCATGGAAAAGCAATTAAAAAGAGTATTCCTATTTAAGGATTTCACTGGTGGGCGGGCAGGCAGCCAATACTCATTTAATCACCACACTTTTGCCCAAAAAAGGAGGAGGGAGCTGTCAGAATGAATAAGATTCCTAAGAGGAAATCAGTGGAGAGAATTCAAACTGCAACAGGTTTAAGTGTCTACAATCAGCATCTTGTTCTCCTTCTCTTTTATCTTCACATTGCCAGGTCAATATTGGTCATGAATCTGAAAGCCATCTCCTGTTTCTTTTCATTGCTCAAGCTCTTCTCACATAGCTGAATACAAAACACAAAAGCAGTCCATGGTTCCTTTAAAAATTAGCAACACCTTTGAAGCAGCTCTTCATGATGTTACACAGTTTTCACTGACAGGGTTTCCTCCAAGTGTGGGACTCTAGTTGCCATAATTTCCACACAACCTTACAAAATTAGCACTCAAAGTAGGATCCCCAAAAAGCATGAAGCTGGATACCTGGTATATTGGGACTGAGCTATGCAAGGCTTTTTCAACCTCACCCCTCTCTGTTGCAATCTTGGTCCCTGGGACTTTCCCTTTGGTTCTTCTGGCTGGCATTCCTTGAAGGAAGGAAAAGATAAAAAGATAATATAAAGAATATAGAAGCCAGGACACCAAGTTTGGAGCAAGGAAGGATGGTTTTCCTCCTTCATTTTGATAAACTGAGCCTCTTATGATTCTCCTCCCTGTACTGATAGGAGAGAAGAGCTTCTTCCATGGTTCCATATCTGAATAAAAACTCCCTCATGCAATGAACTTTTCCCTCTAGTTGACTTTGCAGCAGCAGGCAAACCTCAGAAGATCAGTATTAACTCTGGCACCCAGGCACCCTGGTACCAAGGGGACACTTTCTTAAACAGCCTTTCTTTTTCATGGAGCCCCCAGTTATGGTTCAAAAGCAAGCAACCAGCCAATTTATCCTCTCTCAGCTAACTTTATCTTCTCCCCAGCTGTTTTTTGTTTTTTGGAGGGGGAAGCAGTATGGCCTTAAATTTTTTGCATGCACACACCCATCTGACCTCAGATATGCAAGCAAAGAACAGCTAATGGGGCTGCCAGAGGTGGGTAGGAGGGAATAACTGACCTCGCTGCTCAGTGTTTGCATTCAGGACAGCAGCCAACCATAGCTGTAGGACTTTTCATTGGAAGGAATATGTATAGCATTTTCTTCTCCTACCAAATCTTGTACTCAGTTTTGATACATGGGGAAAGGGGAGCTCATTTGATTTGAAATTAGTGCGCAATGCCAAAGAACAAGAGACCGTGCCATCTTGAAATTCAGAGTGTAACTTTCTTGAAGGCTTCATGCAAGCTAGAGATGGTATTCAGCAGGTTCTGACCAGTTCTGGAGAACCGGTAGTGGAAATTTTGAGTAGTTCAGAGAACCANCTGACCAGTTCTGGAGAACCGGTAGTGGAAATTTTGAGTAGTTCAGAGAACCAGCAAATACCACCTCTGACTGGCCCTGCCCCCATATATTCTCTGCCTCCCGAGTCCCAGCTGATAGGTTGGCTTTTCTTTTGTTGCCCTGCAAAGGAGAATGGAGCTGGAAAGCAGCTTGGTGGGGTGGGAATGGGATTTTGCAGTAACCTTCCCCTGGAGTGGGATGGGAATAAAGATTTTACAGTATCCTTCCCCTGCTATGCCCACCAAGTCACACCCACCAAGCAACGCCATGCTCACAGAACCAGTAGTAAAAATTTTTGAACCCCACCACAGATTCAGGCAGCAGGGAAGACCTAGGAACTGCATCCGGTGGACTTTAAATCAAACAAGGTAGTTCTTCTGACCTATGCTTATTACTATATTTCTGCAGAAAGGATAAAGAACAGTGTGCATTTGTTCATTTCTTGTGCCTTTTTTCTCTCAAGAACGGTCTGACCAGGAGTGTGACAAGCCAAAGGGGAATTGCACTGCATTGCGGCTATGCTATGTATCACAAACACATGCTCTCTTCTCTCCTCTCCTCTAATCTTTCCTTTTATTTGTTTAACCAATGCATTTTCATGTTGCTCTCTAGGCAAAACACATCTTGAAATGTTTTACAAACAGTAAAAGAAAACAATAAAACAATTCAGCTGATATAAAAACAGCATTCCTCACATTGGAAGGAAAGGAAAGTAGTATCTGCAATAAATTCCCATTTTCCCTCTCAAATTCATTTATTGTGGTCTTTGATAACATCAGTTTTCAGCTGCATATTCCTTTTAGCATCATACTGTCTATCTCTTTTTGAAAAAAATATAGAAATATCTAAATTTCATTTGGGTTCTAAGACAACTGTAAGTCACCATCTACATGTTAAAATGCACACACATATGTGTGCATGATGAACACATCTGTGATGTTTCCACAGTCATCCTTTATTTCTTTTTATCCATGGATATTTTAAAATAACCAGGGACATTAAATTTTACTCTCTGCTCAATGTTTAACCATTTGTGAGCTTTCCACTTATTCTAATGCATGTTACATAGTCATCATATACCATTCTTATTCAATTCAGCAAGCAACTGCTACTCATATTAATATTGAACATTTCATTACTCGAGACTACATATTCATTTCAAACATTTTTTCATTGTTTTGCTGAAAATTTAGTTGAGATGTCAATGTAACAAATAACTTTTTGTAAGTATAAAAGAAATTGCAATTATTTTAGTCATACAATAATTCAGGTTCACCATCTTGAGCTTTCAACAAAGATACCATAATTTATCCTTGGGAAAAACAGCTAAAAATGAAATGAGCATCTGATGATATCAGACCCCATCTAAATTATCATAGTTGTATTCATAGTTCCTGAACTCAGAATTCCATTACTTGAATGTTTGTCAAAAAGTGGAAGGGAAGTTACCATAACATCTCAACATAGCAATACATTCTCTGGGTGATCTCTTCTTCCGTGGGTTTCCAAGTCAAACATAATTAGGATAAACTCCACTCAGGCTGAACCTTCTGGTACATGCTAATATGCCCAGCTGGAAAATTTCCTGCCTTTCAGGAAAAAGAAACAATGATTTTGGGAAAAATGGAAAAGAAGATGCTTTAAAACTTTTTGCTCCACTCCCAAAAAACCATAATGTATGCCAATAGATAGCTGTATAATTCTTCATGATCCAATGAATCTCAGCCTACAGGGATTTTCTTTCAGCAACTGTTTCTTGAAGTTTTTCCAACACGTTCATGCTCATGTCATTAGCAATAATGCCCAGCCAATTTGTTTTCTGCTAGTTCTTTTTCAATGATGTTTGATTTTTCCAAATCAGCCTTCTTTTCAAGGATTTTTTTCCCCACATTACATATCAAAATACCTAAGTTTTAGCTTCATTATTAATTTTATTATTAAGGCTTTGGGGGAGCAATCTGGCTTTAGTTTACCTAATAGTAAATTATTTATTCTTCTTGCATTCTCAACTGTTCTTTTTCCAACACAATAACCTAAAATCATGTTTTTCTTTATTCGGCCTTTCTGGAACTTCAGCATTCACAAGCTTATGTTGTGATCGGGAAAACTGATGTCATCAAAATATCTGAAGTTTTACTGTTTCAACCAGTAATTTTAATTCCAATTTCTATTTTTTCTAGTCCAATGTTTCCCATAATTTGACATGTAACTTAAAAAGAATAGAGTAACAGTATAGTTTCTTTCTGATCAGCACACAAATTCTTCAATAGGCAGATGAGGTGGCTAGTCACCTAAGCACAATTTTCTGTGGACTTAATGGGTTCAATAAACTAAAAATGGATGTCTTTTTGGGAATTCTCTTGTCTTTTCCATTTATTGGATGTTAATAATGTAATATTATTTTCTGTCTCTTCTAAATCCAGCACTTACTTCTGGAAGTTCTTTATCTATGCATTGTTGAAGTCAGTTTTAAGCTCTCAAAAAATACCTAGCAAAACTCTTATTTATTACAACAAGGAGTGAACTTCACACAGTGCATCCATTCTAGCCATCCTTGATCTCTCAGGATGAGAGATCCTTATCTCTGAGAGAAATCATAGCATTCTTCGGGACCAGCTTTAAAGTTTAAGAATGGAAGGCATGGTATTGGGTTCTGTCCTTCCAGAGCATTTTCCAGTTGGCTGTTAGGGCATATTAGCCCTTCAAGATAGATCAGGTCAGAAAACAAACACAAGAAATATTAGAAATCTACCAAAATAGGTGTAATCATAGAATCATAACAGCCTGATAACATTTAGCCTTCCCTCCCTCTTATATCGAAAAGAGTCAAGATGGTGCAGTCTACATTTCTTTGTCTTTCTTGTTTTTCCAGTCTAGGTTTTATTAACAACCACTACATATTTTCTTCAAAGTCTTCTCTGTACTTTTCTACACTGGGGAGGGAAGAAATCTAGCCCAAGGGCCTTTCTTTAAGGGGTCCCTCAGGGCTCTAATCTCTACATGAAATATCTATGAAGTGTCTAATATCTACATGAAATTGCTGGGTGATGTCATCCATCAGTACAGGTTTCATCTCATCCTAAGCAAGGCAAATTGCTTCTATTTTTCATTTTGAATGGAATTATTCTCACCCAGAAAGAAATGACTCACAGTTTGGGAGTACCCTTAAATTGTTACCTCTATCTAGAAGAATGGCAGTGGTGGCCAGGAAAGCCTTTGCACAAATCCATGTTATGCATCAAATACTCCTGAATCACAAGGCCCTGATCATTGTCATTTATGCCCTAGGCACATCCCATTAGTTGCATTGCAATGCATTCTAAACAAGATTCCTTTTAAAAACCATGTGGAAGCTACAAATGGTCCCAAATGCAGTGATGGTGCAATATGGTGTGATAGGGTCAAATGTCAGTACATCCACACAACCCAACTGTTTTTGTGAGCTTCATTGGGTCTCTATAAGCTTCTCAGTAAAATTCACAGTGCTGGTTAGTACCAGGTCAGACAGAATAGAAATGCTTTGGATCCCTTCAATTAAAAATTTTCACCTGACATGGCCCAGAAACTATGCCTCCTCTGTTGCAGTGCCTGCTCCATGAAACATTATTAACAATAGCACAGTCAAAGTGACAAATGAAGAACCTGTGGGATGGCTTCTCCCAATTCTTGCTAATTCCCTGCTGTATTCAGCTCTATGTGTCTTCTTCACTGAAAAACACGAAGGAGGACATCTGAACTATCAAACTTACAAAGCAGATCACTGGATTAATCGTTGATATGATCAATTAGTTATCATATTATATGATAATTATAGAATAGATTAGGGAATGTGTTATTATTTTTGTGGGGATTGTGTTTTATTTGATGAAAACTATGTGATCAAATGACTTAAAAGTTATTTTTTAATATCCAAAGATTTGGATCTAACTAGAATATAAATTTGGAAAGGAGAGAAATTGAGGTTCAGGCAAATAGGATGGTAGCAATAAGGCTTTGAGATTCGCAGCGTTTTCCCAAGAAGCAAGTTTTCAATGAAAAGCTCCCCAAAAGGATGTTCTCTTTCTTTTGATTTCTGAAAGCTAATAGTCATTGAAGATTGTTCCTCTTTTAGAGCCTTCCAACCCTAAGCAAAGTGGGGCAATTGCAAGCATAATTGCTAAAGATCACCGTTTAAAAGCCAGGCCTGGTTTGTAAACTGTCTTGCCAAAATGAGAAAACATTATGGCATGCATGGAGCTGAGACCCTGAAATGCACATCAGCACACATGCAATTCATGGTTAATTTTCCCACCACTCCCTCCCATTTCAAGGGAATGAAATATTGAGAATGGGAAATGAGCTCATCTGAGTGGAAGGGGAAAAGAGACAACTGCATAATTTCACTGTACATTTAATGTACCGTTTATAAGAAACAGATGCTAAACTTTTCCAAAGTCTCTATAAAATAGAAGTTTCTTGTTCTGGAATTAGGATTTTGCATGGGGATGAAGGATCTATAGACTTTGGCCAAACCAACAAATGTTTCTCAGGATCATATTAAATATATTTTCTCTGAGTTGGAATCCTTTTTATTCTTGACTTTAAAAAAAAAAAAGAACATTGATGTTCATTTTAGGCAAGCTTGTAGAGTTTACACCACAAACCTCTTGGAGCTCTATGTTCCAATTATGCCTCCTTTTAGGGCAAAAAATTGAAAACAAAAATCTTCTAATTTAGGGCCAGTATCTGTTTAAAAAAAAAAAAAGAATTGTCTGATCACATGTTGGACAAAATCAGATGTTAGAGGAATCCTACACTGACTTTCATAGATGATTTACAGGTATTCCTCAACCACAAATGAATCCCCAAAAAAATTTCCTTCAAAAAAAGTTTTTTATTTTATATTTACAATAATTCCATTCCATTTCAACCATGTGTCAACTAGGTACATATTTCATGTGCTTACAATTATAATGAATACTTTTCTTACCAATATATCAACAATCACATTTTCTTATATATCTTATCTAATATATCTGTTTTTAACAATCTTATGTATTGTTTTATATATTCATCTAATTCAGTTTAATTTGTTTTATTTTCTAACCACTGATAAAATAAATCCCATACCATATAATATTCCTTTTCTTCTTTTTCTTTAATTATCAATGTTAGTTTGTTCATTTCTGCACATTCAAATATTTTCTCAATTACTTTTCCATCTGTATCTTATCGCTTTTCCAATTCTGAGCAAACACAATTCTAGCTGCTATTAATACATATAAGTTTAAATGTGTTTTTTTTCTTTACTGTAACCTTCAGGTACCATTCCTAATAAAAATATTTCAGGTTTCAAGTCTATATGTTGTTTTATCATTTTTTCCAACCATGTGTGTATTTTTGTCCAATATCTTTTAGCTTCTATACAAGACCACCACATATGTTCCTGGTGTTTGATGACACTTCCAGCATTTGGCTGGTTTATCTTTAAACATTTTAGCTAATTTTGCTGGTGCTAAGTGCCATCCATAAAACATCTTATACAAATTCTCTTCATATGAGTCCAAAATTTCTGTTGCTAAGACATTTGTTCAGTGAGTTTTGTCCCATTTTACAACCTTTCTTGCCAGAGTTATTAAGTGAATCACTGTTGGTAAGTGAATCTGGCTTCCCCATTGACTTTGCTTGTCAGAAGTTCGCAAAAGGGGATTACATGACCCCGAGATACTGTAACAATCATAAATATGAGTTAGTTGCCAAGCATCCAAATTTTGATCATGTGACCGTAGGGATGCTGCAATAGCCGTAGGTGTGAAAAATGGTCATAAGTCACTTTTTCACTACTTCGAACGGTCACTAAATGAACTGTTGTAAGTCAAGGACTACCTGTGCTGTATATGATGCATAATAATCAAAGTTGAAAGTGGAAGATGTCAGGAGTCAAGTCAGCATTAATTAGCTGAATATTCACCACCATGATCACCATCCCATCAATTAACTCTGCTCAAGTGAAAACCAGCTTAATATCAGCTACTATGGTGACCAGAAACATAAAACTACAGCAGCTGCTGGAAGCAGTCAGCTGAATTTCAGTCTTAATGCTCTGAAGTAAAAGAGTTGAGGGGCGAGAAATGACAACCATGATGAAAATCAACATGAGCCTTCCATTTACTTCCATAAACCATTGAACTGTGGTTACGCACAGAGCAAAAGATTATCAGGGCAACGCAGGACATAAATCCATCCACAGCTAATATTGTGCTTGTCAACTTAGTAAAAATGGAATGTAGAAAAACAGAACAAGAAGGTATTTGAGTTCTGAATAAGAAAAAGCCACAATGACAAAGAGGCGATGGGAGTTTATCAAACTTGGAAATTGGTAATGGTTGCTGAGGAAAAAAAAATATTTTACTTTATTCTTCTTCAGGGAATTTACTTGAATTTGTGGGGAAATGGAACATGGTTTCTTTTGATGTGCAGACATTTCTGAGGATTTGACTATAGGGTCAGTACAGAGTTAAAGCTCAAGCCTAGAGATTTAGGAAATGATATAGTAGATTTATGGCAGGGCTGTCAAACTCTTGGCTCATGTGCTGGCCACGCCCATGCCCAGTTTAGCGAAGGGGGGAAGTCACAGTACATCATGTCATGATGCCGTGACGACGCAAGTTTGACACCCCTGATTAATGGTAAACTTTGCTTGACTTTCCACTAGTCTCAGTATTGATAGACCACACTGTTATAGGAATTGTAATGGACTTTAAAGACTCTGAGGATAATTACAAAGAGCACAGCATCTCCTTGCTACCTGTTATAGCACTTCAATTGTAGCAACTGAAAAAATATACAGTTGTTTTCATGCATTCACTTACTAATGTTAATGTAACTCATAAAGCAGTGGCATCTTCTTTTTTTCCAGTCTTGTAACAAACTTTTCAAAAATAAATGAAAAGAGATGTGTACTCGCAATTAAGTACACAAGGTCCAAAGCACATATTCTGAATTATTTTCCAAGTGTGTGAGTCCCAGTGTTTACCACTGTGATGTAGAACTGATGGTCCATTCATTACTTTACTGAATCACAAATATGGAAACATAGAGGTTTGCCAACTCTGAAATTGGATTTGCTAATATATAGTACATTTGCTAATATATAATACTGTTGCTCTTCACCTTAATTAAAGCAATTGACTACAAATATGGCAAATGATCTGAAATAATGATCTGAGACCAATTTCCCAAATTAGAATCATCGCCAAGTAGTTCATGTTGTGTGCTCTATAAGACAAAATGCAAATATATTTGAATCCTCATGATAAGTGTTCTCTGACCTTGGATATCTGTTTCAAATCCTCAATTGAAGAAGCTTAAACATGCCCTAAACTATTCCAGTGTTTAAGCAATGTCTCCATTTTAAGCAGAAGTTAAGCTACTAATAGTTTTGTTTTGGGTACACACCTTCTATTTCTAGGAAACCCTGAGGATCAGTGCAGCACTCTTGGTCAGTTTAGGCTTTTGGAGACATGCCATCATCTATGCTGTCCCTGAACACTGTCTACTACAGGGATCGCCAACCTTGGCAACTTTCAGACCTGTGGACTTCAACTCCATCTGTCAGAATCTTTGCTGGCTTTGCTGGCTGAGGAATTCTGGGAGTTGAAGTCCTCAGGTCTTAAAGGTGCTAAAATTGCAGACCCCTGGTCTACCAGGTTCATTCAACTTTGAGCAGTGGAAGAGTGTTTTTTTTTTCCCAACAGGTCTTTCTCCTGTACCTGCCAGATCTCTGAGGCACCATAACATGGGGACCTAGATTAATTTAATATTACTGACTAATGGTGGAGGCAAGGGTGAAGCTCTTTGGGAAAAGCAAAATAAAACCCTCTCTCTCTTCCTTCATAGCAAAACTACTCTCTATCTCAGGGCTGTCAAACTCGTGGGCCACGGGCTGGATACATCACATGCTGGCCATACCCACACTCAGTTTAGTGAAGGGGGGAAAAGACACAATTCGCCATGTGACAAAGCCATGATAACACAGGTTTGACACCCTTGTAGCTGACAACTGCTTGGCAAGCTTTTTAAAACAGCTTCCAAAATAGTACTAAACCATATCCAAATAGAGACCAACTCTTGATTACTCACAAAAATATAATGCAACCCTCAGCTGATTCTCCTTTATACATACCTACAAAACACAACGCAACCCCCAGCTAGCATCTGTCACTTGTAAGAGATGATGGAAGAAAGAATTGGTTCTTTAACCACAGGCTAAGATCATCTCCTAGCCTGTACTATTCTGACTCTTCTCCCAGGCTGAAGATCAGCTGGTGGTGATACATACAAAGCCTAGAGAAAAATTTAACGGACAGCTATATTTACCTGTTTAGTGATCTGTCAATACTCACCTCCTCTCCAGCCCTAGCCTGAATTAAGAAAAGTTCTCTGGGTAGCTGGTGATGTTTGGTGGAGAGAAGTAAAACAAAGTCGGGAGAATCTAACAAACCTTATATTTCAAATCCTTTGTGCATCATAAATAAGGATATTTCCTAGCAATTTGCCTTGGCTAGATAAAGGCAGAAACTCTTATGCTCAAGGATTGGTGGATCACACTTTAACTCAATCATGAGGAGGAGCCCATCATTTCAAACTGTTGAAAAAGAAAATGAGGAGTGAAGCCTTGGAACATAGGCTTCACTCAAGTTCTCCTTTAAGGCAGGAAAAAAAATAGTTTAAAATTATTGGATCCCATTACTGGTGGGAAATTTGGGGAATCTCATTAGTTGAGCTATCTGACAGCTCCCTTTAAAAGAGAGAGTTTCCAGACAGCCAGTGCAGTTCGTTGTACTGGTCTACCTAAAGGCCCTGTCACACTGGCCGACAGATGCAAAACGTTTGTAAAAAGGACACAGCGGATGAGAAAAATGTTCCATATGTTCTCCGTTGTTATCTGCTCTCAAAAGTGACCTGAATTTGCATAACCAGAGGATAAAACACGAAAGGAACGGACGGGGGGAGACGCAGGGCGGATGGAAAGCAGATGCTCGACGGAAGCCTAGCAGATGGAAGCGATGAGAGCAGATGCACATCCGCAAGGCTTCGGGGAGCGCAGCAAAGTGGACGCAGCACGGAAAGAGCGGATGCAGAGCGACGCCGAGCAGATGAAGCGGATGCACAGGCGGAAGCCTAGCGGATGCCTAGCATTCACTGCACATGCGGGGAGATGCATTGCATCAGCCCGCGGATATAAAGGGACAGCTCCCAAGCAGGTCACCATTCAAGGAAGACCCTGCTCAGACACATTGACTGCCTTGCAGCCTCCCTTGCCAGCCCTCCTGCAGCCTGCCTGCGCCTGCCTGCAGTGCCTGCCTGCCAGCCTTGCTACCTGCTTGCTGCCTGCCTTCCTGCAAGCCTGCCTGCAGCTCCCTGCCAGCCTCCATGCGAGCCTCCGCCAACCTGCTGCCTGCCTGCAGCCTTGCTGCAACCTGTCTGCCAGCCTTGCTGCCTGCCTACCTGCAGCCTACCTGCCTGCCTGCTGCGTGCCAGCCTTGCTGCAAGCCTGCCTGCCTGCAAGAACCCGACAACCATGGGAAGAAGAAAAGCCTCAGCCATCTGCTGCCAGCCCTGGAAGAGGGCAAGGCACCTCCCACCCCTGCCCTCACTCTGCTTCTGCTGGGGCTTCTGTAATGGGCTCGCTCTTCTGGGGGCTCTGGCTTGCTGTCTGCTCTCTGGAGGAAGCTGTGCTGCTGCTTATGGCAGTGGTGCTTCTGCTGGTGCTTACTCTGCTGATGTGCTCCTGGCAGTGGTGCTTTGCTGGTGTTACTCTGCTGAAGCTGCTTCTGGCGGTGGTGCTTCTGCTGGTGCTTAACTGCTGAAGCTGCTCCTCGTTCGCTGGTCCTGCTCATCTGCTGGTCCTGCTCGGCTCTGTTGCTGCTCGTGCTCCTGGTCTGCTCGTGCTCCTGTCCTGCTGGTCTGCTGGTGCTCTGGCGTCTGGTGCTTACTCTGGCTGCTGCTGTCCTGATCTGCTGGTGCTGCTGGTGCTGCTGGTGCTTACTTCTGATCGCTGCCTGCGGTGGTGCTTCTACTGATGCTTACTCTGCTGAAGCTGCTTCTGGCAGTGGTGGCTTCTGCTCGGTGCAGTACTCTGCTGAAGCTGCTCCTCACATCCTGCTGGTCCTTGCTCGTTCCTGCTGGTCCTGCTCGTGCTCCTGTTCCTGCTCATGTCGCTGGTGCTGCTGATGCTGCTGGTGCGCGCTGCTGGTGTGGTGGTTGTGGAGAGCAGCCCCTACATACCTAGAAGCCCTCTGATGAGGGCCCCTGTGGTCCGTGCAAAGGGAGGAAGAGCATAGTCGAGAACGGGAGAGGAGGCAATACTCCATCAAGGAGGAACATGAGTGATGAGGTGCTGGAGTGGCTGAGAGAGAATGAGTATCTATAAAAGGACGAGGTCTATAAGGGACAAAAAGGGAAACAGGCTGCTTGGAGAGAGAAGGCGGAGAGCCTGGGCTACACTTTGGAGGGCTCCTCGGCTGGTGGAAGCACATGCACACTGGTACGGGAAGCTGCAGCCTCAAGAAATCTGGCCAGCCGCCAAGTCAAGCTGACGGACAGAGAGACCTATGTCATGGCCAAGTGCAGCTTCCTGGAGGGTGAGTTCCACACCGAGGAGCAGCCCCTCTCACAACCCAATCTCTCAGGCAGCCTGCTGAAAGCCAGTCCCTCTTCCGGCGAGAGTCAGCTCCTGTCTCCAGGCAGGTGCCTGTGGAGCGTCCCACGAAGGAGAACCGCGACAGCTGTTCTAACCTAGGCGGAGCACATGGAGGACTCATGGCAACGTGGAGAAAGAGACGCACATTCCACCACAGTCCAACCCGATCCACCCCCAGCTCCACTCCACAGAAAGGCAGAGAGCCAGACAGGAGGATATGAGCCACACTGTCCTGTGGAGATAAGAGACACCATCAGGAGCAGCATAGATCTCCTCTCTCAGCTGGTCAAACCACTCCTCATCCTCCAACTGGAAGCCTTCTCACCTATGTAAAGACCCTCATGACATGGCGAACCCCAGTACCAGGTGGTGAAGGACAGGATCACCGATCTGCTTCAACACCTCCAGATCCAGATGACTGCTCACCCAGTCCAGGTCTGCTCTCCACACCAGTGATGTCCTCCCATTCCAGGCTTTCACAGGCCCTCCTACAGGGCTATGGCTACCAGGAGGTCAGCAGCACGAGCGCACCTTCCCAGTCCAGGCACAGGTTCATCAGACGCCACCTTTGCCACCGGTTCCACTGATGCCACCAATTGCCACCCAGCCACTGATGCACGAAGCCACCGATGCCACCACGTCACTGATGCCATCAGCGCCAGCCCTCACAACAGCTGCAGACCAGACAGCCACTACATGCTGCCTTCCTCCACCGCACAGCCAAGCCCGGCCTCAGTACATCTGCGTCGGTACTGAGGCTGAAACCCCATGCATGGAGGAAGGAGCTCTCAACATCACGGGGCTGAGCCAGCTGTCTGAGACTTCCTCAACACACTGTCGTACCTTTGTCCTTCAGGGCCAGGCACCAAGTGCGCTTCAGACCAGCACTCAGCAGCAGCCACCTCCACAGCACCTGGAACCTTCACCCTGAGACTGGACACACCTCTGAGTGACAGAGAAGAGTGCGCAGAGACTGGGTGGCTACCTTGTAGACTTTATTTGGACACTTGACTTGGATCATTTTTCTTTTACAGCTTGTTATTAATAACGATATCTTTGCTTCACACACTTGCTCTCATTTATTTTTGTAAATAAAGTCTTGGTGAAACTTTTAGAAATGGTTTAGCCTTGCATGCTTGTGGTATGGGTTAGATAGCAGTGGGTGGGCAGGATACCTTTGGGATGGTAATAGCAGTGGGATGGCAGAGATACCTTTGGGATGGGTTAAGATAGCTGTGGGATGGGTTGAGATAGTGTGGGATAGATAAACCTCCAGTGCAAGCATATGGGACTCTATGGTCCACCCTCCCAGGTGCCACACCTATGGCTTTATTATCATAATAATATGTAATTCATTCATCCACACATGTCAACATAAACACAACTCTTTATTAAATGCCCTGTTCATTGTAGGCCACCCAACATACATGCCCAATCTCATCAGCGAGATGAGACAGGCTGAAGGAAGCATCCATTAATCATCTATCATCCTGTCCTTGCCACTCCACTGCTCCAGCTGGGGAGTTGCACCAGTGTTTCAGGAGGTTGCACTGCTTCTTCCCTTCACATGAGGCTCTGTTGGGCCTTGCACATCTCTAGTGTCTATCAGGTTTCGCCCTTGCTCCATTCACCAGGCCATGTCCCCATGCTTGTTGGAGGTCCACGAGCCTGTTCTGCAACTGGGTAGCAGGTGCGCATGAGATTGTGCAGGATGCAGAAGCTTCCACGATCCTCCTCACGGTCTCTGGCGATGCTGCATGGTGGTGAGAAGTACCTGGACCTGTTGGCAGGAGCCAAAGGCGTCTCCACCACCTGCCTTGCCCTGGACAGCCTGTAGTTGAAGATCCTCTCTTCACGGGTGAGCATCTGGAAGTGTAGGGCTTCAGAAGGTAGGTTCTGAGGGAGAAGGCGTCATCCCCCACGATGAAGTAGGGCACATCTTGCGTGTCGTTGGGACGGGGATCTGGATCTGGGAAGCCATGATGAGGTTTGCTTTCCAGCCCCTCCTTGAGGGTGACCGGTTTGTTATACCTGGGCATCTGAAGCTGACCCGTGCCTGAAGCATCGATGTACATGAATCTGTAGTCAACATCCGCATAGGCAAAGAGGACGATGATGAAGAAGCCCTTGTAGTTGAAATAAGTTGACCCCGACTTGGCTGGCGCTTTGCAGGCCACGTGCTTGCCATCTATGGCTCCAACGGTGTGTGGGAAGTTCACTTCTGATACCACTGCTCTGCAACTTTCTTCCAGCCTTCTTCAGTGGAGGGCACTGGAGGAGCTCTCCATGTATTCTTCGATGAATGGCCTGCACCACTTCTTGACCACAATGCTGATGGTGTTGTGTGACCCTCCAGCCGTACTGCATGCTCCTGTAGGTGGTCCCTGAGGCCAGGTGGTCGCAGAGTCAGTACCACTTGAGCCCAGGTCCAGGCTGGCTGGAAGTTGGTGCTCTGCAGGTGCAACCGTGTCAGCCGCTGCACAACTTCATCAACATGCTGGGGGCATCCTCATGAAGTTCTGGAATGCACGAGGGTCTTGTTCTCAGCTCCACCATCAGCTTGTTGTACAGTCCGTATCTGCTCTTCTCCCGATCCATCTTTGGACCCAGATGCTTCTTGGCCGCCTCCTTTCTTCTCCATAGTAGAGTTGAAAGAGCCTGTAGATGGCTTCGCACTGTTGCAGAAGAATGTGGGCTACCGAAAGGACTGTGTTACGATCCATGGTGGACATGACTGATGCTTTGGAAGAGCAAGAGGCAGATGAAGGCTGCAAGGGTCTGCACAGCAGGGCTGCTGTCTGAAAGTGAGATGCAGACGAGTTGCTACCCTTTTTATAGGCAGTATAGGTTTTTTCCCTAGGTGTCCTTTTGCATCCTCTAGGCATCCTCTAGACATCCTTATATATCCGAGATGTCCCTCTGCGAACTGTTTTTCCGTTTAAATGCTTTGTTTGCAGCTGCATCCGCTTTCATCCTTTCTCTGTCGGTGCTACTAACGCTGGCGTGTCCGTTCCACGTCCGTTCCACTTCTCCCTGTGTCCGCTTTCTGCTGGAGCGATGCGAGTTGCGCGCAGATGCGCAGCGGATACTAGCGGTGTAGCGGATGCGTACAGGATGCAACGATGCAGAACGGATGTTCCCGTATGCTAGCGGATGCAGACGGACGCGTTGATACATTTTCCGCTCAAAGTTTTGAGTAGCTCAAACTTTTTGAGCGGATGGAAACTCGAGTCGACGGATGCTGGACGGATAGAGAGGAAGAAAAACGGATGCAGTGAGTACAAAAATGGAAGCCTATCGGCATTACTCACAGATGGCAAGTGTTTCTCTCCATTTTACATCCTCTTTCCATCCGTTGGTGCAGTGTGACATGGGCTTAATAAATAGTAACTATCGTCACTATACTGAAGTCCTATCTCTTCAGTCAACCCCCACTTAACACTAGCCACACGAGCACAACTTTGTGAAATATCAGGAACCAAAAAATCAAAACCTCATCTTCCAGGCCCTTGAAATGACTTATGGAAGTAAAATTATTTTGAGACGATATCCATCTCAAATATAAACTACTATCATACAGTAGAATTTGCAAAAGGAGAAATACAGTTTATGTATCTTAGTGAGCTCTTTGCCCTCATTCATTATAATCAAAGAAAATATGGGAAAAAAACCTCCCTCTTTTATGAAAGCCCCAAACATACTGAAAAGTGTAGGAAGGGGGATGCGTGCTCCCGAGAACAGCAAAAGTAAAACTCTGGTTCATCAACCAGAAAGGGAGGGGTTTTTTCCCCAGGTCTAAAGTAGCAGACAGATCTGGTTTTTCCATTGTGTAAGTGTCCACACTTCTGGCTGCAGTCCCAAAGGTATGTTTCCCACCCCTCCATTTCAAGCTGGGCTGAGGGACATTTACGCACTTCATTAGGCAGCAAGATGTACTGCTGAACAGGTTTACAGCTGTTATAGTCAGCATTTCTCACAGATGGAATGCAAGCAGCTGCCCAACCATGCTTGCTACTAATAAATAGCAATATCAGCCCCAGCCTTCTGCTGCTCAGTTTCCTGCTAGCATTTAAGAATTATAGGCATGATATTGGAGAAGGTGGCTTTTATACTGAGTGCATTTTCTGCCTGCAAGAGATGAATCATCATACTTGCTGTTTATTTGCTATAGCTACTCCAGCTAGGCAGAATAAATAGTAGAATTGCCTAAATGTTATCTGGGAAAATAATTTTCTTGCATTGTCAAAAACTCTGTAACTTTAAATATATGTTAGAATTCAAAATATTTTCATCCCTCCATCTAGGTTTCAGTTTCCCCCATTTGTTCTGCCGCTGAATAGGGAAGATTTATGACATCAATGGAAATTGGTAGATACTTATAAAATTCAACTTTACCCTGACCAGGGTTGCTAAGCCAGTTCTTTACATGATTATATTTGATTGTTTTTAATTGTATGTATTAAATTTCTTATTTTAAATTTTATATACATTATACATCTAATTTATATAATTTTATATTTATACAAAACAAGTTGATCCTATGCTTAGTTTAAATTAAAATAATGTTTCAAATGATGCTTTAATGGAACAGTAAAATTAAATATGCATAAATTACTTATAATTTCAAATAGTGAAATTAATTTTAAGTTCACTACTTGAAATTAAAATTTATGTATGTATTTTTAATTTTATTATATTACAGCATCATTTGAAACAACATATTTTTATTTTAATTTAGACTAAGCATAGAATTGACGTGTAGCACTAACAATGGGGAAAATAATTACTTTTTAGTGGACCAAGGTCCTGAAAGAAAAGAACAGACCCATATGGAGGGCAGTGATATTTTCCTTGACTGTTCTTGTTTCTTATCATTATGTGGGAGTGCTTTCCCATCCCACCACTCTTATTCAGTGAGTCTCAATTCCCTCCCCTGTCCCCCAATTTCTAAATGGTGGATTTAATATTACTGATTTCAAATACAATACACGGATATCATGTGCCGCATGAATAGACAAGTGATACACAAATCTAATAAAATAATCAGTACCAATCAATAAAGAATAATAAGCCTCAAACCTGCAGATGTTCCCACTTGTATGCAGGTAATTATTAATCAGAATAGAGCTGGAATTGACCTTTGAGATCTTCTAGTCCAATCCCCTGCTCAAGCAGGAGACCCTATACCATTTCAGACAGGTGGTTGTCCAGTTTCTTCTTGAAAACCTCCCCTGATGAAGCACCTACAACTTCCGAAGGCAAGTTGTTCCACTGGTTAATTGTCCTCACTGTTAGGAAGTTTCTCCTTAATTCCAGGTTGCTTCTCTCCTTGTTTACATCCATTGTTTCTTGTCCTGCCTTCTGGTGCTTCAGAAAATAAGATGACCCCCTTTTCTCAAACACTGGAATACTGCTATCATGTCAATCCTAGTCCTCCTTTTCTCTAGAATGGCCATATCCAATTCCTGCAACCATTCTTCATATGTTTTTGTCAGGCTTTGGTCCACCCCTCTCCAACACCTGATAGGGCATCCTTGACTCCCATGGGAAAGAATGTTTTGGCTATATATCCCAGCTATCTCTGTCACCCTCCTTAGATTCTCACAGCTCCAACCAGCCTTGCTGTGGCAGCCCTGAAGATGCTCCCAAAATGGCTCCAACTTAAACAATGGCTTCAGGGCTGACACTCCACTCTTTGTTATTCTGTTTACATTTGCAGTCTTAGCAGAAACATTTATAAGCTCCTGGCTTTCCTTCATTGGTTCCAGGAGACAGTGGACTATTTTACATGGTCACATCCTGAGTCCATAAAAGAAAAAAATGAAGGGAAACATGAAAACCGAAGTTAATGAGCTAGATGCTTGCTTGATGTAATAAGCAAACAGCATGAAATGATGTGATGAACAAAAGCAGACATATATCAACTCACGAATATGTTATTAATTACCCTTTCTGGCCAAAACCCCCATCATAGTCGTCTTGTTTTTCAGCTTCAGACATAAGGATTCAACAGTTTGACAGGTTTCGATAATTTTATTTTTTAAAAAAAAACAGGCAGGCAGGACACCAAAGCAAAATTACAAATAAAAAACATGTAGCAGGATCTGGGTCTGTTACCTGGTCAATCACCAGAACCAGAAGTTTTGTCTTCTGAGCTTTCCGACTCATGCTGAAGCCCATCTTCATGGAACTTCTCTCTAGCTAGAAGTTCCCTGAGGAAGGGCTCCAGCACATGTCCAAAAGACCGGTAGACTAAACCTCTGGTCCCAGTGACTGACCGAGAGTGGATCCTGCTATATTATCCTGGGAGTCTGGGACACATATATTTTCCCCTTCATTCATGGAAAAAACATGTACATTAAAAAAAATCAAGAACATTTAAAAGAAAGTTTGTAATCTTTTGGAGGGGTTTTCAAATAGTTTCTCATTTTTTGAAATGATCATATTAATCCATGTATTTAAATAGGGGGTAATTAAGAAATGGGAGAAACCAAGAATCAAGAGGTTAGAATTTCCCCATGCTGGCTGGAGTATTCTGGGAGTTGAAGTCCACAAATCTAAAGGTTGCCAAGGTTGGACATTCCTGCTCTAAAGCAAATTCTCCTTTAGATTTGGATTTGTGATAAATCTGCCTTAATATTGGCAAAAAAAGACCATTAGAATTTTTCCAAATAATAAAAATGAATTGTTTTAACTGAAAAACAACAAAACAGTATAGAACATAGAATGACTTTGTCACTTTGAATGTAATACTAATTGGCATACATTAAAATGAAATTTCGTTGCATACAGATCTCAAAGAGTCACTGCCTCCAATATACACTACATAAACATGACTAAATAAAATAATAAATACATAAATAAATAATACAAAAGTATGCATATACTCTCATATATGACACAGAGAAACAACACAGTATTTCTATTTACTATTACCTGTAAACTTCAGTCACTTTTATATTGTGTGGTTTGTCTGATGCTGTATCTTTTTCTGAAGTTTTTGATAATGCATTTATGCTAATCAGGCTAAAAACAATAGGATGGTACTGTTGTTATGAGACACAAGTAGCAGAAGCGATAGTTACAGTACCTGCAATTAGAGGAGCTAATTTCTTATTACCTACTAATGACAAAGGATGGGGCTCCTCTGAAATGGCTTGTTGTTTAAACTTTTTTTAGGAGCAGCAAGGATTTGTGTTTGGCACCAGACTAAAGGGCAAGACAAAACCTCTCTTGGCTGGTTAGCAAAGGGGTAATGATTGGCAGAAACCATTCTGTGCTCATGCCGGAAATGGAAAGAAAGCTCTATTTGACTGTCATACTGTCTGGGGGCTGCAGATCCACAAAGTTACCATAGTCATTCCAATGTCATCTTGGTGACCTTCAATAGAACAGTCATACAAGCCTTGCTTCATTGAAATATTGCAAGCAGATGACATGTGACCTTGATTGACTGCTTCTACCTTTTCTAATTTTGCTCTCCTTTCCTGCAACTGGTAATTATGTCACAGGTGTTTTGTAGGAAACAAAAGTGACATGTTCTTAGTGTCTCTGCTTTTTTTACTCTTAAAGTCAGTATCTCCTTTTAATGAGCTTGATGCACAGTGGCTACATGGACACATCCATGTACTGTGGCAACAGCGCAGCCATTCCTTTTGTCTTGGGTTGTTTTTTTTCCACCATCTTAGTCCTGTCAACATTCCTAATTTTCTGGTGGTTCCTCATCCAAGCATTAACCAGTTTGAATCCCAATGCTGATATTTTCTGTGACTGTGCAATCAATGCCCCTCTTTCATTCAGTTCTTAGATGGAGATTTCTTAATACTGTCAACAAAATTCAGCTTTTCAACCTTTTGTTCATTTTTAATGGTATTGAAGCAACAGTACTTGACAGTGCTACAGATGAAAAACATCTGGATCTTCCATAGAAATCCCTTACAAACAAGACAGGACATTTGTTTTCAGCAAAACCTAAAATTGAAGTACCTTCAATCTCTCCAAGTTCAGAAATCATGCAAGATTTGTGTTACACCTAACATAACTGTGATTTTTAGTGAATTAAAAACTGCATTGTCCTAAATATTATTGTATGAAAAACACAATTGTCAGTTATCTTTTCCAAATACTTCATTGCTTCCACAAGTAATACATGGGTATCTGTTTTTTATCAATAATTCTCTTTTCAGTCTTTGCAGATGGGCATGGGGATGTCCCTGTTTAATTCCCAGAAAACCAGCTTAAGGGAAATCAGGAATCAATGAAGAAAGTAGAAAGGGAGAATATCAACTCAGGGCAAGCCAAGATAAGCAAATTATTTACAAACTCAAAGGGTAAGAGATGTCAAGGCTAAAAGACTGCCATGTGGGAAAGTCCAACCTCTAAAAGTTCCAAGGGAAACTTGGAAACTGCTTAGGTGAAACAGAATAATTGCTTATATTTGAGTGTTTGTTGTTTGAGGATTCATACATTCCAGTTTAAGGACTTCCTTGTTTGTGGAATATTCATAACATTCTGATTGCTCATCTAGCCCACCAGTCTGAATGTTATCCACAACAAAGGCAATCCAAATGGTTTGAGTAATTGAAGCCAGCATGGGGACAGAAGAAGGAAATAAAGTGTGAGGATATTATTTACTAACAACATCTGTTGAACATATTGTAGCCTTGGTTTACTTTAGGACAATCCTAAATGCTTCAAATAGGAGAGCGGCTGAAATAAAATATTGACTATGTTAGACCCAGCAATTGACTTTGTTACAAAGCGCTCTTATTTTCCTCTCACATCAGAGGTGGTATTCAGCAGGTTCTGACTAGTTCTGGAGAACCGGTAGCGGAAATTTTGAGTAGTTCAGAGAGCCAGTAAAAACCACATCTGACTGGCCCTGCCCCAACTATTCTCTACCTCCCAAGTCTCAGATGATCGACTGGGTCTTCTTTTGTTGCCCTGCACAGGAGAACAAAGCTGGAAAGTAGGTTAATGGGGTGGGGTGGGGTGGGAATGGAGATTTTGCAGTATCCTTCCCCTGCCACGCCCACCAAGCCATGCCCACAGAACCAGTAGTAAAAAAAATTGGAATCCCATCACTGTCTCACATCCCTCCCCCAGAGATTCATTTTCAGAAGAAAACCTGTAGCTTCTTGAGCTAGAAGACCACAAGAAGTAAGCTAACTCTGGAAATACTAGACAGATTAAGGAGCTCCTAATCTTTTAGGAAAGCATGAGTTCACCCAGCCTCAGGGTATGATTCTTTTTAATTCTGCATGTAAAATACAGTCCCTGTTCCCCATTTCAACCAGTGACCAGTTTTTATATCAGAAGCCAAAGTCTAAGAAAATATGCTGAAGTCCTGTATAGCTAGTCCTCGGGTTATGACCATAATTGAGCCCAAAATGTATACTACTAAGAGAAACATTTGTTAAATGAGTTTTGCCCATTTTACAACTTTTCTTGCCATGGTTGTGAAGTGAGTCACTGCAGTTATTAAATTAGCAACAAAGTTGCTCAGGAAATCTGATTTCCCTGTTGACTTTGCTTGTCAGAAGGTCACAAAAGATGACTGCATGACCCTGGCATACTGTAACCATCATAAATACGAAGCGGTTGCCAACCATCTGAATTTTGATCACCATGGGGATGCTGTAATGGTCGTAAATGTGAAAAATGGTCATAAGTCACTTTTTTCAGTGCCATTGTAACTTTGGTCACGAAATGAACTTTTGTAAGTCGAAGACGATCTGTAGTTGAATCTCAGATGGGTTCAAAAACTCATTTCTAAAAGCACTCAATATCAAGAAGGCAGTTGATGGAACAGTAATGATCACTCCATAACAAAGAATAAAAAGAACTTATTACAGGCAGCAAAATGTTCTGATTGTTCTTAAGTTGCTGAAAAAACAGTCAGAGGAAGAAAATTTTGGAGTAAAATTGAAGCAAAACCATGCACTGATATATTTCTCCCATGTCCTGCAATTCCATAGAAGAAGTAGACTTCTTAATGTGTCATCTTCTGTGGAAAGTGGTTTACCAGCTGCTTTTGTAAAGATCTATTCAAGCTATTTTTCCTGTCACTTGTAACAGTTTACCAGTCCTGTGGAAGGACTTGGTTCAATGCATCAATATCATTTCCTCTTTGTTTTATATTGGTCTCTGGTTCTTGGACTCCATATAAACCTTATATATATACATTTGTCCTCTTGAAATAGATCTTGCTTAGTGAAAGCAATATTCAGTGAAGGGTTTAGTGTGCATGTGTTTTATAGCTACAATAGAAACGTACTTGCCTTTGAGCCGATCATCATTTTTTTGAGCTATTTGCCACAATCAAGAAAGCCCAAGAGGGAAAAAAAATGCAATTACAGAGCATACAGCTCCCTAAAGTGGACCTTTTCTTCAAATTGCAACAGAGTAAAAAAGAAATTCTGGGAATCTTGGTATGTTTAATATTATTTCTTTCATGGGGAAGGAAGGATTGTAGTGCTGTTGTAAGATAACTAATAAAAGCAATTGGGGAAATCAGAATGTAAAATCTTTGTGCATTTCTGCAGATATTTTCACACCTTCTACCAAAGTAGAGATATTGTTGCAATTCTTTGAAACAAATTACTTATATCTGAATTATCAACATGCATTCACAGTACATTTTATGAAAAAATGTCATTTTAGAATGAATACAAAGAGTAGCCACATATCACTGTCATGCATATACTAAGCTGAGGCCAGCTTTTAGAAATGCAGATATGATAATCCATTACGCCCTGATGCAAAGATAGGGTTAGCCCTCAGCCACAATAGGAATTGCCCAGCAAGGCCCTTCATTGCATCAGCCAAACTTCAACCAAGCTTAGCTCAGACAAACTCCTAGGATTTGTACATGGCACCATGGATGTCTGATAACAGCCTATAGAATACATGTTCTTGCACAGGAACAGGAAGTTCAAGTGCAAAGCCCAAGAGAAAGTATAAAAACCCCTCACTCTCAGCTCCATGTGGTCAGCTGCCCAGAATCGCACATGCTTGGTTGTTCTGCTTTATCAATAAATGGGCCCTCTTGCCAATCAGCCTCCAGTGCCTTCCTCCTGACTTGGAACTGAACCAGATGGATATTTCTTCCAACAATTCATTTGCCATTTTCCCTAAGATAAATCACACATAAGAGGTAGAATCATAGAAGAGGTTATAGGTAGGTTCAGAACTTTACCAATAAAAGCAGATATGGGTTATTTGTATATAAATTATTTGCAGATGTGAATGAGAAAATTAAAATATAGAGGTGTGATTACCATCCTGGAAGAGAAATTTAATCTAATGATGGGTCTCTGTTCCAACCTCCCTGACCCATATGCTGTAATAACAAATTAACCCTGTCCAACTATTTACAAATTCTGCACTACTATTACTATTAATCTTCTCATCACTCCTTATCACCCATTCCCTCCCACTTGTGACTGTATGACTGTATGACTGTAACTTTGTCGCTTGTATCCTCCCGATTTATATTGACTGTCTCCTAGTATGATTTGATTGCTTATTGTACCCTATGACTATTATTAAATGTTTTACCTTATGATTCTTGACTCTTGACGAATGTATCTTTTCTTTTATGTATACTGAGAGCATTTGCACCAAGTGTATCCTTGTGTGTCCAATCACACTTGGCCAATAAAGAATTCTATTCTATTCCATTAAAAAAAGTTTTAAGTAGTCAACAATCTAGTAATAAATAAGCCAATTCTGCCAGCTAATTAGACACCTATAAAAGTTATCCCAGTGGAGAAGAAAAAGATCCTTAACTAATATGAACAAAAAATGCTTCCTAATTCCCATAAATAGCAACTGGTGAATAAATTAATAATGATTTCAGGTGAACCTGATACTAAATATGATTCTGAAATCTTTTGATGAGGTAAATCCTTAGACTTTTACATGACCTCCATCATTACAAGACTGTTTTCTTGCAAGACTGGGGAGTGCAAAATTACCTTTTCATTCTTCCACAATTCTTCCACCTTCACAATAGTGGTTCCTGGAGACTGGAGGGCTCATTTCCATTAAATTGTAAAAGAAAATCTATTATGGGATCATTTTAAAGGGATGCATCAAATCATCCCAAATCCACTTATTTTATGGACCATGAGTTACACAAATGTGAGTGCTATTTGTAATTTTAGTTAAAGCACTCATTGGATCCACATATGCATTATAACCCACTCAGATATGTTAAGAAAATTCAGATATGTGTTTTAATAGCACAGACAGGTGGAACAAGGGCCATTTACATTTTGAAACTCCAGAATTGGGAGAAACGCCATGTAGCAGGGGTGTCAAACTTGTGGCCAATAGGCCAGATGCGCCACGCACTGGCCATGCCCACCCCCATTTTAGCAAAAGGGAAAAAGTCAGGATGCATCATGTGATGACAATATGATGCTATGAGTTTGACAGCCTTGCTATATGGATTTAAAATGCATTTCTTATACATAAATAACCTTTAAAGTCAATAAGACAATGTAAATAATGGCAAGAATATTATAGAAACACTAGCAAAGGGAACATCTTCAAGGACTTTAATGGTTGGGCTATTAGAAGCAGTTAAAGGCAGTGCTCCAACTAGACACAATAGTTCATGGTCCTTATTGAGTTACAGACCTTTAACAAGCCTTAAAAAGTGTAAATAGGAAGAAATTCAAGCAATGTATACTCCTAATCAGGTAAAGTCAATCTTAATTAAGTTCCATCCAAAAGACTTAAATTCTAAACTATCAATACTGAGGAAAAAAAGGGAGTGCAGTTATTTCTCTTCATTGCATTTTTTTACTGGATCTGAAGTTCTCCGCTACCTGTCTTTCTGGGGACTAGCAGAAAACCATCTGCAAGGAAGACCATCTGATTGGTAGATAGGCAAAGCTATATCCAGTGTTATTAAGTTGAAATGTAGTTATCTGTCTCCCATTCCTGTGTAAGTGCACTGTACTGAATTAGTTACGTCTGAGTGTTAACAGAACATGGAATACAGATTGTCAGGATCAAATCATTTGTTTTCCATGATTTTGAACATGCATCTGAACATGCATCTAGATGCATCTGATTATTAGAACGAACTGAATAGAACCAGCAGGCCTACTCTAATGGTCTTAAGGAAGTGGCCAAAGAAATTGCACAGAGACTGGGACTGATTTTTTTTTCTGACTGCATCTTCTCCCAAGCATAATTTCAAGTATGGTAGCAAGTTTTGTTTTTCTGTGGACATCATTTTTCTTCAATACCTGAGTTAAAGATTGAAGAAAAGATACTTTGATAAGTATCTCGATTGACAAGGCTAATTGCTTGGATACAAGAAAAAAGACTTGGGGGGTGGCAGGCACCAGGGTAGAGAGAGTCCTAAGTAAATAATGCCATTTTAATGGAAATGGTGCCAGTCGGCTAAGAGTCTTGGAAACTATAGAATGCTTTAAAATGATGTCATGATCTAAGGGGTTTAGTCTAGAAATAGTGAAGCCATTTCTAGTCAATTACTTGGCAGAATTTTACACACTACCAGCCTTGTTTCAGCCACTTCACAAAGCATCTCTTGAAAAGGAAAACAAGTTGGTCTTTGTAAATAAAAGTTCATGCAATCGCATAATGAAGCCATTTTCTAAATTGGTACTGAATGATTTTTTTTTTTTCGGCAAACAGATTTGATGAGAAGAAATGAGGGAAAGGAGAATCTAATAAAGAATGTTAAGATGCCCATTTTCTCACAAAGGTCCTGTGTCAAGGACTTCCTGGGTACCTGATTTCATCTTGAAGTATGAAATGACAAAAAAAACAACATATCTCCGTACCATCCTTCTGACTGTGGGTCAACCCATCTCAAGTTTTCCATGTCTGTGATACTTTGAAAAATATCCTGAAAGTTAGCCATCATCAGAAAGGTCTTAATAAGTTTCGAGTAAGGGATGTAAGAGGAAGCGTGGGGAGGTCTGACTTGAATGCTGCGTGGGTGGCTCTCAAGCTGGAAGGGGAAAGGCGAATGACGATCCTGAAAAAGTTGGCGGAAGCCAGAGCTTTGAATCCAGACTCAGCCTGTATCCTGACTGAGGAGAGATAAGGTGGCAGCACAGCTCAGGCTGCTTTCCTGGAATACAATCTGCATTTTGACACTCTCTGTTAAGCACTGCCCATCTGTATGTTATTCAGCCAGAGCCTCCAGGGAGAAAGAGGAACTCCAGACTCCGAAAGACAGTGAGAAAGAAAGCAAAGGCACTCTTCTGAGAAGGAACTGTTGCAAATTGACTTAGAAGTTCCACATCTGGAAGCTGATACTTAAAATAACTGAGGCGCCACTCAACCAAGTGGGCCAGGAGGCAATTAAAGCAGAAGCAAAAAACAAGAAGCTGAAAGATCCCTGCTGAATGTGAGGGGAGGAGATGGCTTTGATCGTGGCCTGGACCCTTCTTTTTCCTATATTCTCCTTCCTGGGATGTTTCTCCTTATGCTCAGCTTCGACGGAGGACAACGCTTTTCATTTTGACATTGAAGAGAGCTCAGCCTATGGTAGCCAAGACAATAGCCTTCTTAGAGGGCAGCAGCAAGCTGTAGCTTTTGCGAGCTGGTCACATTTTGCTGAGGTACAGTCACTCTCCTGTCTGTTGACCTTTCTCCTCTTTTGTATGCTTTCTCTCATATTTGTTTAAGACTTCAAATGGGTTATACAAATGCCCTCCATTTGAAAGCATAAGTGTGGGGCTAGGAAGATTGTAAGGCTTTTAAAATGCTGCTAGAAAAGATCTCCTTTCAAATTCCAAAGTGCATCTGGTGCAGTACTACAAAGTCAGGATAGCTTGCTTGGGTTTTCAGGAAAAAAACAATAACTTGGCCTACCAAAGAGTTTCAAGTAAACTAGCTTATAGTACCATCTTCCCTTTGAAAGAAATTTTTGTACTTGTGTTGAGATTGTAAGGCCTCTGGAATTCCAGGAAGATTTGAAGAAAGAGTTATTGGTTTGTCAGGAAAGAGAAAAATAGGTTAAATAACAAAATCTGGTGATTTCACTGTCTTTGACAGGAAGGATTTATTTAGTTGCATGAATATACAGTCCATCCCATTCATTTCAGTGTGAACACACAGTCTCATGATCCTACACTGATCTGTTTGAGTCAATGGGCATCTAAAAGTTATTCTGTTTAATGAGAAAATGTATTCTTATGAGAAAAAAATCTATTTTTCTTGTTTTAACTTGAGCATTTCTTGATTGCCATAATATTCTTTTTTTCCACAGCCAAAATCTTTATTATAGTTGGCATCACCATGTGATTAACCTTTCAAAATTCCCTTAGAATCAAGGGTTCCAATTTTGTGCATAGAATACTTCTCAATTCCACTGTGGTATAAAAGGAAGCACTTTGCACATGAAAAGGATGTGAGTACAGGACTGCATGCTCCTTAAATACAAATTAGGAACACCAGTGAAAACAAGGCTTTGTATGAAGGTACTACAATTTTATCACATGAGTCTATTCTCCCAATTTGGAAGAATAAGGTCAGAAGTAGTTATACATCTTACTGAGTAGTCGTCAGAACTGTAGTATGGTGCAGAACTTTAGCTTATAGCTTTGTTTTACATATAGAACAGGGGTGTCAAACTCACAGTATCACATTGTCATCACATGATGTATTGCAACTTTTTTCCACTTCACTAAAATAGGGGTGAGCTTGGCCAGTGTGTGACACATCCAGCCCGCAGGCCATGAGTTTGACACCCCTGGAATAGAGGAATGTGTGCAACCTCATCAATACTTCACTTGCTTGTTTGGAAGTTATTGCCACAGAGTTCAGGACTTGTGTCATAACAATTGTGTTCTAAGTACACAACTGTGTTCAATTGCAACACTCAAGCTTTCCAAAATAAATGGCTAAAAACCATCTGCAACAGAATGTTCTTCTCTTTATAAGAAAATAAGGACATCAGTGTACTTTAATGATACAGAAATATATTTACTCAAGATGTAAAATATATGAGATAATGATAATGTATTAGGTTTTATTTCCATCTTGAATACTTGTCATTGATTGATTTTGGTTTAAGTGTAATTCATAGCTGAGGTGGGAGGGGAAAACACAACTTGACTTGGGTGGGAGAAACTATATCCTGTAAAAATGATATTCTGTTAAGACAGAGAGGTCATGGGAAAGAAGAGATTTTTGGACAATAACCTAGAAAGTGTGCAGAGCATAGCCCAGAACAAGTTCCCAGGATTGAAGCATTGCTTCATTAACTATTATTACTAAATTTAACAGATAACTGTATAGCAGATTTTAAATTGAACATCCTGATTTCCAGCTCAACTTTCTGTGAACCAGTATTTAGCAAATAGAGAATTTATAATACATACATACATACATACATACATACATACATGTGTGTGTGTGTGTGTGTGTGTGTGTGTGTGTGTTTAAGCTTTCGCGGGTACTTACATGTGTGCTGTTCAGCTTCCTTCGGGATTATCCACGTCATTGTCGTGCTGTTAAAGTTGTAGCAACGTTTCAGCAGAATCTCATCTGCGCATCATCAGGCTTCTGTATGGATGTGGGTCTCACAAGCCTCTGTTTCAAATTCGAGGCCTGGCCTATTCTGATTGGCTGGAGTCTTGTCTGTGTCACTGGAATTGGAGTTTTGATTGTTGGTGTTTCTGGTTTCTTCTGTCTGTTTTGTGGCTTTGATTGGCTGGCAACACTCTGTTTCCTGTGTTGGAGGCTTTCAGTGGCAGCTTGGCTTTCGTGTGAAAGGACGGCTGCTATCCATTAGAAGCCAGGTTTCACCTGGGTGCCTGGTGGGGGTGTTTGGAGTTAGGGCATCAGAGGGAGTCTGTCTGTGCTCAGGTGTTTGCTTGGTTTGTGGTGTGGAGATCTTCTATTTGAGAGTGCAGGCTTCCCAAATGATTGACAGTCTGCTGGAATCATCTCTTCTATTCATGCTTTCAGGTCTTTTTTCAATCTCTATGGCTTCTCTGATGATTCTGTGGCTGGGTTTTCTATAGTGGCTAGGGTTTTAGTGCCATTGAAGTTGATGTTGTGACCTTGGTTTTCATGTGTTGGACTAGTGAGGAGGTGTGTTCTAGCTTTTTTACTGCAATTTTTGTGTTCATCTAGGCGGGTACTTATTTCTATTGGTCTGTCCAATGTATGTGGCCGGGCATTGTGTACAGGGAAACTTCGTAATTGCCTTGGTTTTCCCAGGTCAATTTTGTCTTTGGGGTTTCTAAGGATGGCTCCTATTTTTTTTGTCTGCTTTGAAGGCAGTCTTGATGTATGCCTGTGTAGTATCTTACTGATTTTATCAGTAGTACCTCTTATGTAGGGCAAGACAGCTGTTCCATAGGTCTGTTGATCTTTTAGGTCTCTGTATGTCCTTGGTGTGGGACACTATATATATTACATAATAATAATATATAACAATACCTACTACCGATAATACACTCATATATTATTTCAATAATATATCTATTTGTGGGTGATGCATGACAGAACTCTATTACTTACTATGAATCAAATAGATATGTGTCGTGTTGTGTGTGGGTGTGTCTGGTGTGTGTGTGTGTTTTTTAAGCTTTCACGGGTACTTACATTTGTGCTGTTTAGCTGTCCTTCCGCGGTATTATCCCGACGCATTGTAAGTTCTATGTTTAAAAGTATGTAGGCAACGTTCAGCAGAATCTCACTCTGCCTCATCAGGCCTCTGTGTGGATGTGTGTCTCACAGTTCCTCTGTTTCAAATTTAGGCTGGTCTATGCTGATTGGCTATTAGCCTGGGGTCTGTGTTCATTGACTTGGAGTTTGATGATTTGGTGTTTCTGGTTGTCTTCTGTCTGTTTTGTGGCTTTGATTGGCTGGAAACACTCTGTTCTTGTGTTGGAGGCTTTCAGTGCAGCTTGGCTCCGTGGAAAAGGACGGCTGCTCTCTTCATTAGCCAAAGCTGCTCTTCATTAGCAAAGCTGGTTTCACTGGGTGACCCTGGGTGGGGGGGTGTTTGAGTTGGAGCTATCAGAGGGAGTCTGTTGTGCCCAGGTGTTGCCTGGCTTGTGGTGTGGAAATCTTTCTATTGAGAGTGCCAGCTTCCAAATGATTGACAGTCTGGTGATCATCTCCTTCTAATTCATGCTGTCAGGTCTTTTTTCAATCTCTACTGGCATTCTCTATGATTCTGTGGCTGGGTTTTCTATAGTGGCCTAGAGTTTTAGTGCCATTAAGTTGATGTTTGTGACTGTGGTATTTCAGTGTTGGACTAGTGAGGAGGTGCTGTTCAGTGTTTTTTTACTGGCATTTTATTTCATGTGGCCAGGACAAGATACTAACCGATCACGTGCAAGCACGGTATTATTCTTCTTTTGGTCTGTCCCAATGTATGTGGCCGGCATGATGTACAGGGAATTTTCGTATATGCCTTAAGTTTTCCAGGTCAATTTTGTCTTTGGGGTTCCTCAGTATGGCTTGCATTTTTTTGTCTGTTTTGGAAGCAGTCCTTGATGTGATGCCTGTGTAGTATCTTACTGATTTTATCTGTAGTACCTCTTATGTAGGGCAAGACAGCTGTTCCATGGTCTTCTAGGTCTGTGTTATGTCTTGGTGTGTTTTTGTGGATCAAGCTGGTGATTTTGTTTTTGTTTTATATATATTATTGTTGTCATTGTCGTATTCTTCCACAGTTTGAATGAATAAGAAATCCTTGTGAAATCCTCAATACTCATGTTCAGGGAGGGGGGAAAGGACCTCTCAAATCAGACAAGCAGTAGAACAGGAACTCCTACTTAAGATTGTATTAAATAGAAGCATTGCTAAAAGTATTGCCCCCCCCCCAATGCAAATTTCATACATTTGTTGGTATTTGCTGATAGCCATCGAAAGTGGGATACCTTATTCTTTACTGAGTCAAGTATCTGCTTTGGATGAATGTTGTTTGCGATATACAATAGCTCAAATTAATTAGTATGCATTATCAGAAAAAATACATTTTATTTATTTTTTTTATCCTTCTTTTCTGCTCTGGAAAACATTAATAAAAGAATACTCATAAGAGAAAAGGTGGGACAGTGACCCAATCAAAAATCAAAGGCCAAAACTTATGCCTAACTTCTTTCCCCCAAGATTACTAGATTTACTGCTTGATTGGCTGGGTGAGGTAGAAATAGAAAGACCTGAATATCTTAGCTCACAAAAATCCCCTAAATGGATGCATAAGATTAATTTGGGTGTCCCATCCCTGCACATTTTTACATTGGGTTAGGCTTCACCACTAATGTTTACTTTTAAGGAACTGCAGCCAAGCAAATATTTTTCTGTCAGCACCAGGCACTGCTTTAGTTGGAAATTAAATCTGGGTCAAGTTAATATCCACATCTCTGTACAGTATAGGCAAGCTCTTAATATTATGGGTAAGGAAAAATAAAGATGCAGTCTAAGCAGAAGGAATTATTATTTCCATAGGGAATTTTAAGCATACATATTTCTCTAGTTTCAATGGAAATTTGGTTCTAATTTGTGTTTTTAATTATTATTAACTATATACATGCATCCTATTAATGTTTAACATATATAGCAATGTCTTCACAAAGTATACTGTGCAAAAAAACTTTTCTCCAGTTACTAATTGGATTTTTAGATATATATTTTTACTTATTTAGGTGCCTTTGAATCAGTCTTGATTCATGCCAATTACACAAAGAAATATCTACAGTTTTCTCTGCTATGTTTTTAGAAATGTCTTGCCATTGCCTTTTTCCTAAAGCTGGGAGGGAGTGACTGGCCTGCCGGGTATGTATCTTAGAGAGAACTAGAACTCATCCTCTTTTGGTTTCCAGCCCAATGCTCTCAATTTGAATTTATAGTACAAATGTTATTAGTGACTATGGTGAAATGACTTAGAAAGAATTATGATGCAGTTATATCCTCAACAATTATTTGACCCAATGCAAGGCCATTGTCATTGCTGAATGACAGGGAATCTGGGGGTCCTCCTGAACTGATGACTCCTGCTCAAAAGGAAGGTGGCAACTTTGACCAAGGGGGGAGGGAATTTGCACAGCTCCACCAATGCATTAGTTGTATGACTTTGTAGATCAAGAAGCCTTTCAAACAGACACTTGTGCCTATCTACTTTGATGCTTGACTACTGCAATGTGCGCTACATGAGGCTGCCTTTAAAAACTATTCTGAAGCCTCAACTGGTCTAGAAAACAATGTGCAGGATGACAGTCACATAACACTTCTGCCTCTGCAAGCTGCACTGGTTGCTAGTATTCTTCTGGATGCAATTCAAAGTTCTAGTTATTACCTATAAAGCCCTACATGGCATGGAACCAGGTTACTTGAGGGACTGACTGTTTCCCAAGGTTTCTGTCTGTCATAGAGCCTGTTCTTTAGAATGTAAAATCCATGTGGCCTTCACCCTGATAAAAGCCTTGAAGACTTGGTTATTTTTCTCCTTGGATTGAGGTGGATCCTTTGTTGGATGCATCTTCCTTATTTTTCCTTTATGTCTGTATATAGTGATATAGAATGTATATAGAAGGATGTGGTGGCTCAGTGTCAATCAGAAAGGTCGTCAGTTTGGCATTTCGAATCCCTAGCACTCAGAGGTGGTATTCAGCAGGTTCTGACCAGTTCTGGAGATCTGATAGCGGAAATTTTGAGTAGTTCAGAGAACCAGCAAATACCACCTCTCACTGGAGGTTTACAGTATCCTTCCCCTGCCACGCCCATCAAGCCACACCCACAGAGCCGGTAGTAAAAAAAAATTGAATCCCACCACTGCTAGCACCATGTAATGGAGTGAGCTCCTATTACTTGTCCCAGCTTCTGCCAACCTAGCAATTCAAAAGCATGTAAAAATGCAAGTAGAAAAATAGGGACCACTTTGGTGGGAAGGTAACAGTATTCCGTGTGCCTTCAGCATTTAGTCATGCTGGCCACATGATGACGGAGACATCTTCAGACAGTGCTGGCTCTTCGGCTTTGTAACAGAGATGAGCACCACCCCCCAGAGCTGGAAACAAGTAGCATGTATATGCAAGGGGAACCTTTAGTTTTGATTTGTATTGGATTTTTTATGATAATACATTGTGAGCTACTCAGAGTTATATATTTAGCACATTTCTGTAGTTTTTTAAATCATTTCTTAATTTCATTATCTGATTGGTTCTGGATCACTTCCTCTGGGTTATCCTTTGGTCCAGACTTGTTTCCTTTCATCCTGATAGTTCTTCAATTTTAATAACCTGGCAAAACTCTTGGATGATCTAGCATCAATGGGTAAATAAAGTTCATTCTACACATTCATGAACTCATATAATTAGTTTATCAGTAGATTACCCAATGATGATGATGGTGTTATTATCCATTCAGCTGTATCCAACTCTTGGTGATTCTATGGGACAGATCTTTCCACATCTTCCAATTTTGCACTACTTCTTTGAATGTCTATTATAGATTTTCAGTCATCCACATCATGGTTGTCCCAAAGGTGCTTTTTCAAGAGGCAACTGGATTTTTCTTGTTTGTTTGTTTGTTTTTTGAAGATATTTCACTTCTCATCCAAGAAGCTTCTTCAGCTCTGACTGGATGGTGGGGAATGGAAGGATTTATATTCCTTGCAGACTGCTGGTCATTTACATTATTTTAAAGAGTCATAGAAGCTACTTGGAGGTTTATCTGTATCATCAGGGTCATCTGGGTGGTGCAAATGGGTATGGAGCCATCTTGAAACTGTTGAAAGGACTGTGTTGTAGATTGGAGATAGATTGTGTCATTTTCCTGCCCCCACTGTTGAGATAGGGCTGTTCAGTTTTGACATAGATGGCCTATTTAACCCTCTTTCAAACCAGCCACCCTCTCTGTCCAAAATATGGATTTTGTTGTCTTCAAAAGAGTGGCCTTTGTTTTTTAAATGCAGATGGACTGCTGAATCTAGTCCTGGTGTATTTGTTCTCCTATCTTATGCCATGCATTTATGAAATGGTTGTTTCATTTCCCCCAATGTATGGATCTGCACATGGTTCACTGCATTATATTGCATTTACTTCTTTGAGTTTTTGAGTCTGCTCTAGCTGGTAAATTATTCTTTAGTACTAAAAATTTATCCTATTAGTTAATAATAGTATTGAACTGGAAACATTACAGTTGCATCCAAAGCTAACCTTATCAGTCACGGCTTGTATCAGAGGTGGCATTGTTGGACAAATCACTTAGCATATAAGCATTTGCAGAGGATATAGAAAAGAAGATATATCATTGTGATATCATAATATACATTGCATTTATTTTGGTGTCATTGTATTCCTACCTCAGCAGTACTCACGTCCTAACAAAGTGGAATTAGAATTTTGTTCACTCTGCATTTTCTTTTTCTTGCTTTCCCTTTTTCTTCTCTATCTAGGTGTGATGAATAAGTCTTTTTGCAGCTTCTATCTGTTTTATTATTTTATATATTTATATGGTCAGGCATCATGTGACATGCAACTCTGGTGACTAATAATGATGATAAAATCATAAACAGTAAAACAAAATATCATGTATATCTATTCATCTATGTAATCTCCATATTCCAATTTTACTATCCCAACACTCGGGGGGGAGTTCTTTTTGGCTATCCAGAAGGTTGAGAGAGTGGAGACCTGCCAGATCTCAAGAAGAAGGTGATCCACTGGGGAGGGACTGCTACAAAAAAGGCATGCTTTCTTTGTCTCCATTAAAAGCAACATTTAAAGCAGGGGTCTGAATTCTGGAAGTTGAAGTCCACAAGTCTTAAAGTTGCCAAGTTTGGATACCTCTGGTTTAAAGGAAGGGACCTGGATCGGGCCTGTTCAATCCAATTTGGTGAAATCAACAGAAATTCTCAGGGAGAATTCTCAGAGAGAGGCAGTCCCAAACAACCTGGCTCTGTGTCATGCAGACTTTTAAGGAGGTAACCAGTACCTTGAATTATACCTAGATTGAAAATGGAAACCAGTAGAGTTTGCACAACAATGGTGTTACACTGACAAATTGAGAGATGCCCAGTATTGCAGCAAGCTGGCATATTCTGGATCACTGATCTTCAAAGTCCACATAGAGCATATTGCAATAATCCAACCAAGAAATAACCAAGGGATTCGTGACTATAAACAAAGCCTCTTGTCTTAGTTCACCATTAGCGCCTAAGATCTACCTGTGCAACATACACACACACACACACACACACACACACACACATACAGACACACCAGCCACAGATGCTATCTGCTCCTTGAACAAGCACCACAAGTCTCCTCTTATGTATCAGCTCTGTCCTCTTGTGCTGGCGAACTGGGTGGACTGGATCAAAGGGAAGTCGTAAGGAAATGTATGGCAGCAATAGCTATAGCACTTAGATTTATGTGCCGCTTCACAGTGCTTTACAGTCCTCTCTAAGTGGTTTAGAGAGTCAGCATATGGTCCCCAACAATCTGGGTCCTGATTTTACCCACCTCAGAAGGAGGGAAGGCTGAGTCAACCTTGAGCCTGGTGAGATTTGAACTGCCGAATTGCAGGCAGCCAGCAGTACGCTCTGACTTGTATGGACTTGTTTGTTTCTTCTACAAACATTTATCACCCTGCATTCAGGGTAGTTCAGAGGTAGGGGTTATTCTCAAAGGGTAGGTATGAGGATATGTACAAAGTGCCAGGGCTTTGTATAATTGCACCCACCATCTCCTTGGCTGCACTGAGTTTTGAAATGCAACAAATGCCAAGTCACCTGTTTCATACCGATTTATTTTTTTTAAAAAATGAATTTGGAGACAGATATTCATACTCACTTCTATTTTGTCTTCGCTTGGTCCAATCTACTAAAAATTATACAACTTTAACCCTGAAAGAGTGTAGCCTATCTTCAAAAATGTGAAATAGTTTTTTGACCGAAAAGCTGGTTACTAGAAAGAGAGAGCAGGTAAACATCAGTGGGTAAATAAAAAGTAAGCTAAATCCAGTACAACAGATGGGAAACCAGATAAAAGTGAGTGAACAGGATGGTAAAGCTACATGAATATGTTTACATATAAATCAACTATAAATAAATAAATCAAATAAATACTTGATTTATAAATATTAACTATAAATATATAATTTATAAATATTAAATATAATCATTTTTATAAATTTATAGTTTATAAATATTAAATATAGTTCTAAATAGATATATTGTTTCTTATAGGGCAAAACTATTTTTAATAAAAAAAATTGCATGTGAATCAGGCCAGTTTTTAGGCCTGGAAATCAGAGTAAGCCTACCAATTATGTTCTTGATTTATTTCCTAGTTCAAATCCTCTTCCACTCCTAAATAGACAATGACCATTAGTCAGGCTCAGTGGTGCCAGATCTTAGAAAAATTGGTTTTATGAGAACCACAAAATCAGTTCACAAAATGTTCCAAGGTGGAATGCAGCATCTAAAGAAGAAAACAAACAACTCACTAGAACAACGAAACATGATAGAGTGCGGAAAGCATGCTGAAACACATATACTGGCTGTTATGATATTTAATCCTGCCAAACAAATGCTCTGCAGAATTTTTCCTACAAATTCTTTGAATGTAGACAACCTACGGTGGAAATGTGATTAGTCTGAAACATGACATGCTAGAAGTAATATATATTTCCCTTGCTCAGTTTTATTGGTTTTTTGATTGTGCTGAAACAGCAGCCTTGTCCTGTATGACAAAGGCTTGCAAAGAAGTTAAATATTAAGAAACCTGATTTTTAACGTTCATCAGTTTTATATGTTTTCACCCTTTGTGTGTCTTTTCATGTGGGAATTGTTAATTAAAGGTAAATAGTGAAGGAAAACAGTTTTAAATGTACTTAAGAAAAGAAAAGCTATAAAACTGAGCAAATCTGAAAGACAGTATCCGTATAATGGTAAGGGTGAAACATATAGAAGTGAATGAATGAGCTGTTCTGATACTACTAATTTGTTATACATAATTCAACCAAAAGTACCCATGACCTTTTGTAGCACCTCTACCTCTCACAAGATGAAGCCAAAGTAGGAGTTCATTGTTTGGGACTGAAGGGAGGCTGATTTTGCTTCTCACATTTCTAAACAGCCCACTGCTGATCAGTTCAGAATGGCCATTTTGAAGGCACCACTTACAGGTCTCTCATAGGACTCAAGAGTGTCATTGCAAATTCCAGGTTGCAGAACTGATCATAGGCAGTACTTCAGAAATGAGCCAAAAAATAGGATCCAATATTTGCTTCAGGAGCACAGGATTAAATAAGTTAGGGAAAGAAAGAAAGAAAGCATTAAAGAACAAGGAAAAGAGATGTCCAGATTTTGGCATTCCATTGACTCATGGAATGAATCAAAAGAAATCAGAGAACATAACATTCAAGAAGACCAGGTTGTCAGCTACAACAGGAAATTCTATTATTTTCCTTCCTCACTAGATGAAATTTATTCTGATTTTGGACTTGAAAGGGGGAGAAAGCTTTTTAATATAGGTTGCTATAATATATATATAATATATATTATTAAGGGATCATTACAAAGAACAATTAGCTGGTGGGAGATTGCCCCACTTGGATGTCATTTCTCATTTAATTCTCAGTGCTCTTCTGCACAACAGCAATAAAGTGGAATTATGGGATATAGAAGATGGCTAAAACAAGTGCTCAGAAAGTGCTTGTTAGACACTGCTCTATCTCAGCAATGAACTAGAATAATCTTAATCCTAACTCAGTTTATGACGTAGATCAGGGGTGTCCAAACTTGGCAACCTTAAGACTTGTAGACTTCAACTTCCAGAATTCTCCAGACAGCATGATCTGAGTTGAAATAACACACAAGCTTTGCTTATATTTCTGCCTTTGCCTTTTTCAGGGCTGCAGAGTTCTTTTTCCTGCTCTCTAAAAAGCTTCCACTTTCACAGTTCTTTAAACAGTATTTTCTTAGCCTACCAGCTCACTCTATAGGAGATGTGTTTCTCATTCTCAGGAGATTCCAGTTGGGTGAGTTTTTTTAAAAGTAAAAAGACCACTTAAGATTGTAATTCATTTCTTCACATATAGTTCTTAATTCTCAGCTGACTCTGACTCTTTCTGTCACATATAGAATCCCACCATGATTCTGTCTTTTGCCTGTCATTCTGTTTCTGTATTACAATTTCCCTTGTTTCTCTTTGGACAGATTTATATGCTCCAAGCTCCAATACATAAACTTCTTCTGTAAAGCCCCTGTACCACTGCACTAACGGATGCAAAGAGGATGTAAAAAGTTTTAAAAAGCTTGCCATCCGTTGGAAAACGCGATGCATCCGTTGTGTACTCATTGCATACATGTTTCATACGCTCTATCCGNATGAACATCCGTTTAACATCCCCGCTACATACTACCCACATCTATTCTTTTCTGTTCTTTTCCATTCTGTTTATGCAAATTTTTGCCACTTTTTGGAGCGGATGACAACGGATGGAGCCACCCCCGAAATTTTGCTCGTCCGCTGTGTCCTTTATGCATACGTTTTGCATCCGTTGGCCAGTGGGACCTAGCCTTAACATACTCTATTCCTTCACCTACTCATCAATTCAGCCATTGTTTAGTTTATTGCAATTTTAGACCAAAGAAAATTAAAAATAAACTAACACCAAAGCAGATACATCAAAATTGAAGCATAATGTAACAAACATATAGGAGAACAAATCTGTTCAATTCTGACACAAAACTATACTCAGCCCTCTAGAAGGACTCATTTATGTTGTATTGTAACTAGTATACAAAACCTGGCTACACTACCTGAGATCACTAATTCCAGATCAATTAATATGAGGCTGCAATGGTTATCCTTAGTCCTGCTTCAATATCATATTCTGATTGGGGAAATATATATAGTCTGAATATATCTATAAAAGAGGCAGTTTAGAGGACATTACCCACAGTTTCAATTTCTCACTCACCAGATAAGGAGAGGCATGGTTATTTAAGAATGAAGAGATAGAAGGGCACTAATGAACCAGTATAAAGATCCTTTGGTGTTTTGGTTATGTATTTAATAATGAGCAGCTACAATCTTTTTTTTTCCTGATCCAGCTGGGAAAAGTAAAGCCCGACTAAAATCATTGTGAAGGTCAGTATTGCTGACACATTGCTTAAAGAATAATTTGGCCTATTAAAACTCATTTGGATCAGTGTCAAAAGATCAAAAATCCTTAGTGGTATGATTTAGGGTGATTTCCATAAAGAAAGCTTTTTTTAATCTTAAAAAGCCAGAGCATTCAAACTGTGGGGTTGAAAATGAATTTAAGCCAAGAACTAACATACACTACCTTTCATTCTTTCCAACATTAACAATTTATGGTCCACTGTGAATTCTCATCCTCATCAGTACAGTTTAAAGGATTCTTCTGCACATTTTAATGCACAGGGTTCTTTCTCAATTATGCCATCTTCTTTTGCCTGTCCAAACATCAACAAACTTGGGCTAGCAGGTACATTCCCAATTTCATTTGTTCTAATAAAGCTTGGGATAGGGTTGTTTTTGCAATGACTCTTTTGTAGTAAAAATATATGGTAGATCATGTTTTTTATCCTGTAGCAAACAGGTCCCATCTTTTTCATTACCCTGCATGGACCTTGCCATTTTGCCTGCAATTTACATTTTTGACAGGGCAACAGCAATAATATCAAGCCCCCAACTCAACTTATTTTCTCTAGATCTTTGAGCTTCTTTTTCTGGTTAGCTGTTAGTAAATTTGCCTGAACTAATTGCATATAACTTCACTCTCTGGGCAAATATACATTCAATCACATCCTTTGTTTTGTCTTGACCTTTTGGATGCCTATCATTTTTCTGGGTTGTCTACTGTAAAACAGTTCAAAAAGATTATTAAACACCTGTAGAAGTTTTAACCACTTTTCTATATGCAAATAAGATCCAGTTTGGTGTAAAGACATGAAGCTACTAACCAGGAGACTGTAAACTCTAGTGTTGCTTAAGAGGGAAAGTCAGACTGGTAACTTTAGGCCAATCAACTTTCTCTCAGCCCCAGGAAGAGGACAATTTTTGAAGGTCTGATTCATGTGCTTAATTCAGCAATCAATCTGGGAGGTAAAAAGGATTGGTTCTTAAGCTGCGAGCCCAAATCTCTACATAGAGACATCTTAGTGAGACTGATTAGAAACCTTGATCTGTTAGGCTTTCATGTGGTAATCACATCCCACTGAACTCTTTAATCAGGTTTTCTTCTATCTTTGTAATGTTGCTGAGAAGCACTGTTTTAGAGTAACGAGGCCTAGGCATATATGACGATAATATATTGGTTACACTTTTTGGGTACTATTGGCAGAACTGGTAGTGCTGCTTAAATGATAAAAGGTTTTGCAGTAACCCTGCATGGAAACTATGGGTTGTATGCAGGGCTGTCTTATCAGCATTATGGGCCCTGGGCAAAGCAGTATACTGGGGCCCTTACAACAACCACTCATAGGAATAAAAATGTAAATGATCAATAAAATTAAACATATTTGCATAATATATGTATATTTGTATGATACAAGGTACATTGAAGGATTGACATACACAGATTAGTATTGGGGCCCCTGTGCTCATGGGGCCCATGGGCAAGTGCCCATCAGGGTGTTAAGACAGCCCTGGTTGTATGTCACCAAAGCATGTCAGTGGTATATTTGCAGATCACTTGACATCTGTAGAAAAAGCCTACCATTACTTTGGCACTACCTTAAGGGGTAGATTTAAAACATACTCAACCTGGATAGCCATGTTAATATTTTGCAGTAAAACCAGTAAAAAAAATTTTTTTTTGCAGTAAAAAAATTTTTTTTGCAGTAAAAAAATTTTTTGTGGCACTTTAAAGACGAGACCATTTATTTGCATATACACTTTCATAAATTACAATGCCAAGAATATATTGAGTGAGATCATTTCAATACAAAAATAATTCAGGTTGCCATGAATTACTGGCATTAGTTTTCTAAGTCAGCCTTAGTCATTTTCTAAAAAAACAGCTTTATATGGATTGGAAATTACACTACAGATGTTTGAGATTGTAATTTGTCAAAGTTTTAAGTGGAAATCAGCTCCTAAAATTTAATCTGCCAGGGAGGCCCGGTCCCATTGCATTTACGGATGCAAAGAGGATGTAAAACGTTAAAAAAAGCTTGCCATCCATTGGAAAATGCGATGCATCCATTGTGTACTCACTCCACTTGTGTTTCATACACTTTATCCGTCGAGCATCCGTCCCACTGCGACTTTCATCCATGCACAAAAGTTTTGAGCTGCTGACAAAACTTTCTGAACGCGGATGATACTTTCTGCCAGAACATCACGATGTACCAGGCACCAGCTATGGAGTGGGCAAGCAAATGTTCTATGTACCATTATCATCCATTTAAAATGTCCGCTGTGTGTCACTCTCTGCATCCATCTGGCCATCCCCTCAACTCACATCTTTCTGTATACTGCAGCTGAAAATGGAAAGAGGAGGAAGCGAAAGGTACGACGGAACGTATACACAGACTGGTTCGTAGCACGGAAATAGAAAGGATGCTAAGCATGTGCATCCTCGTACATAAGTATTAAAAAATGACAAAACGTTTGTATGCTGGGATGTTCTGCGTATATTTAGGATGTCGTGGTAGGTATGTCTAGTATGGTAGAAGGAGGCACGTGGGACATACCAATATTTTCTTAAAGAAGAGGGCGAGAAATCAATGTAGGAGTCTCAGTGATGAGTCGCAGACAGCCATGGGTGTATGCAGAACTCAAATCACCAGCTTGGTCTTGGTCTTCAACATTATCAGATGTGTTCTCGCACCGATGGATGACGATGAGAACAGTCCATATGATAGCGTGCGGCATCAGTGTCATCGACCAGAACCAAAACTGTTCAAGAGGCTGTATCTGAAGCTTTTACACAGCCAAGGAGAGAAGGAAGACGTCGACAAAGAGCTGTGTGGTCGAGGACTGGATCGTGAGAAGAATGGAGTTTTTTGGACTGTACGGATACCGAGTTGATGTGGAGCTGAGGAGATGAAAGGAACACCGTCGTCGCATTCCATCACCTTTCAGTGAGATGATGGCATCCTAGCCCATGGTTGGACGAACCTTGTAGAGCATCTGAGCCAGGTTGTGATCACTGCGACCCTGGTATGCAAGTGCGCAGGGTCCCAACACTGGACTGAGTGGCACTGACTTCTGCGGCAGCCTGGCCTCTGGAACCACATACATGCAAACACCAGTATGCATGGAGTGGCCACACAACAGCATCAGCAAAGTGGTCAGAGAAAGTGGTACAGCCATACATTGAAGAATATAAGTGGAGTGAGCTCCTCGGATGTGGCTCCCACCACTGAACAAGGCTGGAGAAACGTAGACAATGAATGATGGGTAGTTGCGATGTAGGTGAAAATTTCCCAGCATCCAATTGCTGGTCCAGTAAGATATGGAAGGTCATCGGTGTGTCGCTTGCAGAAGCTCCAGCAAATCTCAGGGGATCCACTTAATTAGAAACTAACTAGCTAAGGTCTCTTCTCAGTTATCATCCTCTTGCCATGAGTTGATGCTGCCAACTACAGTGATATAACTCTACAAGTCGATGTCAGGCTAACGGTCAGCCTATCAAATGGCCGCAGGACTATAACAATGGCAATTTGTTGACCTCAAGAGGTAGTTTTGGGAGCTGCAACCTCATCATCGGATTTTCCATGGTCCAACCCCTCCCATACTGATCACACAAGATTGTGGCCCTACTTCATCGTTTGGTGTATGCTGACGCGTTTCTCATCCTCTCAAAACATTCCTCCTGGAAGCTGCAAGTGCATCTCAAAAGATACCCTCACCGTGAGAGAAGTGATCTTCATACTTACATGGCCTTATGTCAGGCAAGACCGGGTGGGGTGGATAAACGCCCTTTCGTGTCATCTGGCCAACTCACGACGGTTTCCGAGAATATTCTCACGCACATGGCATGTAATGACCCAGAGACTGTAGGAGCATTCATGTGAAGCTGTGCTGCATTCCTAGACAGATCTCAGTGCGGCACCGCGCTACCCGCTGTTGTGTGCAGGTACTGCGGACGCAAGCAGGAGCTTGTGGTAACCCCGTCAACCATAGGAGAACTGATTGTGGCCTAGGTCAGACTGGTGACATGAGAGCCTTCGACTTGGTAGGCGGAGCGTAACCTGATTAGCCAGTGGAGCCTGTACAAGCGCCTAACAGAGCTTCACCGAAGGAGAAGGCAGCGCAACCCTCCTGAACATTGGTGCAACTCCCAGCTGAGCAGTGGAGTGGCAATGACAGGATGATAATGTTAAATCGGATGCTTCCTTGAGCCTGTTGCATAACAAGATGAGATTGTGCTATGTATGTGAGTGGTCCTACAATGAATAGGGCGATTAAATAAAGAGCTTTTGTTTATTTGAAATGTGTTGATCAATGAAATAAATTGTTATTGATAAAAAAGGTCCATATGATGTGGTGTGGTCAGCTGGGATGGTGGACCATACAGTCCCACTATGGTTTGCACTGGAGGTATCTATACCCACAACTATCCTTATCTATCCCAACAAGCATGGCAAAGGCTTAACCATTGTTTCAAAGATTTTACAAACACTGTTATTTAAGGAAACAAAATGAACCAAGTAAACTTTATTAAGTGTCTTAAGCAAAGATAAACTTTCTATAAACAAGTAAACAACTCAGTCTCTGGACTATCCTGAGTCAGAAACTAGACTTTCTGCATTGCGCTGCTGCATCCTTTTATATGCCATGGAGCGGACACAATTCATACCCCCGCATGCGCAGTTGAACGCTTTTGCATACCGATATACATCTGCGCGGCAATCCCCTTTGTTTCCTATAGGCGTCCGTTGATGGCATACCGCTTCATCCGCTATGCATCCGCCCTTCCGCTATGCATCCGCTTCAAAATTCTCCCCCGGAACCCCTTCGGAGGTGTCATTCCGCTCCATCCGCTTTCATCTTCTAGGCTTCCTATGAACATCCGTTGTAAACATCCCCGCTACATACTACCCACATCCATTCTTTTCCATTCTGTTTATGCAAATTTTCACCAATTTTTGGAGCGGATGAAAACGGATGGAGCCATCCCCGAAATTTTGCTCGTCCGCTGTGTCCTTTATGCATACATTTTGCGTCCATCGGCCAGTGGGACCGGGCATTGGGAAACTGAGAAAAAAACTGAATTAGCAAACCCAAATGCATGATCTAAATAGCTTTATTCCATAATTATAATTGTGGTTTTTTTGAGTTCTTTTATACAAATATGTGCAATGCTAATATTATTTATCTGACAAGTAAATGGCAAAAACTTGTAACTTTAATCCTTAATATTATCCATACATTCTGAAAAGTAGCTGAACATTAAATATCTGTATTAAAAATAATTTTGAATCAAATATTCTGATTTTGTTTTGGGAGTAAAAAACAGTTAAAATGTTGTCCTGAGAATGACTACTACTGAAATCTTCTATTGCTATTGATAAGTATTGTTTCCCAAATTTGTGTTGTTTTGTAATAGTTCTCTATCTCAATCCAATTTAGGCCTTTTTCCCCCTTATAAACAATCAGAGATTACAAAATGAGTATGATGACTTTGCAGTGTTACGTGTTTAATCATATTCATCCTCTGGGAAGCACAAGAATGCTAATTTACAAAATTATGCTTGCCAATTATGAAGTTAAAAATAAATTATTTAAATCAATTCTTTATTCTGCTTTATGTATCTGATACCATACAGTAATGAACCTTTGGAGTCCCAAAGGTATATTTCAAAAGCTAACTGGACTTTCTTGGTCCAGTTGTTTGTTATCAAGTTTCCAAGAAAGTCCAGTTGCCTTTTGAAAAGCATCTTTGGGACAGCCATGACCTGAATGATTGAGAAATTCCAACAATGCTTCTGAGGTTTCTCAGTGCATTTACGAATAGTTTTTAAAACTGATCTTTTTCAACCACACTGATTGTTATCTCTCAAGAGGACTACTTTCTATACTGCCAGATGAATATCCACAAATACATGTGGATGAATATTTGATCGGTTTATATGAGATATTGATATAAATACTTTTTTAACTTCTATTTTAATGATAGATGGTAAAGAGATAATTGATTGGTATTCTCTCAGTTGAAATATTGATTAGGGACATTTCCCCACTTGCATTTAACCATAGCATAAATGTGCCCCAACTTCTTCCATACATTATGTCTTCATGGTATTGACTGTATCTCATCCCCAATTCATATTCCATGCAACATCTTAAGTTGCCTTTAATTGTTTAAAGTTGTGCTTGGGGGGGGGAGAGATATTACAATGGTAGCTTGCCAAGCTTCAGCTTCTCTGTGCATACTATGATGTTCTGCTGATTATGATGTTTTCAAATTATCTTTGAAGATGAAGACTTGCTGCATTTAGGAAGACATTCAAAATTAACAAAAAACAAGAACATACAGAGAGTCAGATTGACAAAGTGCATTAAATATTTGGCTGAAGTGTGCTTTGTGCTCGGGGCTCACAAGCATATGCACAACTGAGAGCATCTGAAGGCTATGGATTAGGACAATATGGAAACTTTGTAAGTGAGTGTTTTGAACGATTCTCAGTTGGAAAGGGTGATAGTGTAGAGATTTCATCAAGTAAACTAAACCAAATAGACTGCAACATGGCTTAGCACAACGTATGAATCTAGGTTTATACACTGACAGAAAATAATGGATGATTAAAAGCAGGCTGGGGAACATGGAATAGAATAGAAAGCAAAAAGTGTTAGTGCAAAAATAGAACTGGAAGAGAAGTAGCTAGAAAATCAAGAGACAAATAAACTATGTAGGCACAATTCAGCTGGCATTTATTGGTGAGAATTGAAATAGAAGCTAATTAAGGCAGCATCAAGTCACTCTTAATTCTCAAAATGCGAAGCATGGGAGATCACCAGAAAATCCTATAACTGTAGGTGAGATGGGAAGCAAAAAAAAGGACCATCTTGGGTAAAAATAATGGAAAATCATTTCCATATTATTGCTGGATTGTGATCATGAAGTCATCAGAGTCAAATTCAGCTTAAAGGAGACTCTCCTTTTTAGAGACTAATTATCAGAGAATTTAATGGTGCATGGAAGGCAAGGAAATAGTGTAGAATGGTTTTACTGCCTTTTATGCAAAAGATACCAATCAGTTCAAGGTTAATCCCAGGAATTATTACTGGATCATTGATTTCAATTGATTAGAAAAGGACAGAGCAAATACAAGGTGCTCAAATGAATATTCTACCTTCAGACTACTCATCATTTTTTCAAGCCTTCATAGCTTATACATATTCATTTTAAAACATTTTGTTCTAATTATGGTTTATATAGGTTTATTATTATTTTAACGATGCAAATTTCTGTAAGGACCTATCTTAAGTTTATTTAAGTTTATTATTAAGTTTATTTAACTTCACATCACAGCTAGTTTAGCTTAGTCAAGCTGGCATGCTACAATTTTTTTTTATCTTGTAAATTGTGAGAAAACAATTCTGAGAAAAGATATAACTGCTTTAAAGAATTCCAGACAGTGTTTTGTTCATTCCAAATCCAAAATGCACAGCCCTAATTAATAACAGATGTCACAAAGATTATCACTATGATATACTAGGTAGTACAATACTTTTTTATAAACATTTAAGCTCTAGAATTGTTTTAGGGCAGCAGTGATTTCTCTGCTAGATTACATACAGAGAGGAATTGTATTTTTTTTACTTTGTGGGAAAGAATGCCTTTAAGTTAAAAAATTGTTAGTCCTGCTGTAAATGGAAAATATGAGTGTGCAGTTTTATAGAGAATGCCAAACTGAAATGTTTATACTGGAAACAACCCCATCTCTAATTCTGACTCTATTGCTGAATAGTATTTTGCTTTGCATTTGTGTCAGACAAGTGGTAACCATGTGGAAAAATCTTCATCAGAACAAATTATGTTTGGCCACAGTAGTAAATTAAATATTTTATTTATTTTAAAACACATTAGCATTCTCTCCATTCTTCCTCTCCCCCTCCCCAAGTGTTTTATTTAATAGTTGTTTAATTTCACTTAAGTGTTGGGGTGTAATTGGTGGTGAGAACACAGCCAGCAATCAAAGATCTGTAATTAATTAGTCTGAATAAATCAGGCAGCATAGAAAAGCTCCAGGGAAAGGCCCAGAGTCAGCATTTGGGTGAAAAAAACACCCCACTGATTACATGATGTCATAAATACGGTGTTGCCTTTGTAATATTCCTCTATGTCAATAGGTTGGGGAGGTTTGCTAGAGCTTAGCAAATAGCCCTATAGCTTTGCCTTACAAAGGGACAATTCGCTCCTACTCAGTGGTGGGATTCAAAAAAAATTGCTACCAGTTCTGTGGGCATGGCTTGGTGGGCATGGCATGGCATGGCTTGATGGGTGTGCCTTGGTGGGCGTGGAAGGGGAAGGATACTTTAAAATCTCCATTCCACCCCACTCCTGGAGGAAGGTTCCACTGGTTCCCCAAACTACTCAAAATTTCCACCACCAGTTCTCCAGAACTGGTCTGAACCTGCTGAATACCACCTCTGCTTCTACTACAAGGAATCCTCCATTGGTTTTCCCTTCACTCCTGGGCTTCTTAAACATCTCAGTCTTTGTCTCCCTTACATCCATCTTCCCCCCCCCCTGGATAAAGGGGGGGGACATGACTAACAATGTATTTGTTCTGTATGCAAATAACCGGCTTCAAATAATGCATTCCCATTGGCTGCTAAGAACGATAAGGGATTGGT
>BHFT01016624.1:0-36011 GCA_004320025.1 Laticauda laticaudata
CCCCCCCCCCCCCGTTTCTTATGACAGCCGAAAGATGCAAAGTGATAGTAGAAAATCTTGAAGGCTGACAGTTGCAGTATCATGGAAATTGTTCGCTCATATAAACAACCATAGAGGCATTCAACATTCACCCTATTCTCCCCTCCCCACAACTGCCTTCTCATCCCATCCTGCCATGCGGGACAAGAGTGAAAGGTTCTGGGGGCCATGATCTCATGTACCTTCAGGCACCAATTCTCTGCAAAAGTAGCTGAGTGCTTGAAGTCACATGAGATCACGGTCCCCAGAATCTTTCACTATCGGCACAAAAAGCATTTGCAAGCTGACTGGATGCTGAAAGGGAAATCGTCCTATTCTCCTTTCCCTCAGAAGCAAAGAAACCATGGCAGAGAGCAGGCAGATCTTTGCAAGGTGAGTCTGGTGTGGCAGGATGGGAGAGGGGAAGGATGAGGTATCTCAACGGGTTGGGTGGCCTGTTCCATCACTAGGGCCTTCCCCACCCTGAGATACCTCGTGCATTTAACAACCTACACATTTTATTAGCGAATGCATGGGCAAAAGCAGGGAGTGATTAAGTTCAGGTTACATGATTCATTCCTACAAATCTTCATTCATTACGAATGTAATTGGCAGACTCCATTACATGTGTAACTTGAGGATTACCTCTGTGAATTTGCACGAAGAATCTTGAAGGACTACTTATCTTTAATGTCAGAAATCTAGGTTTTATCAGTGATCCAATTTAGTCAAAAGGTAGAATCCCACTTTGCTATAATCATGCCCATCCCTCCTATCAAAAGACTTACCTGATATATTTTGAGTCTTTCAGAATTGCTTGCTAGCCATTCTACAACATCTTTGGAAATAACATAACCAGATCCACAAGCAAAAGCTGGGTATGCGGGACTTGGGTACTCCAACTCCTGCCACTTCCCAGTCCGATCAACTGCCCAATTTAATCTGAAACTTAAGCCAAAATGTAATTTTGATACAAAAATTAATAAATACTCCTCTAACCTATCTGAGCAATTGAGCTTTCCTAAGCTCTATTTCACAGGCTTAAGTAACAGACAAACCCAAACTCATTTCATGGCTTTGAGAGGTTTGCCAAAAGACATATTTTCAGTTGGGGTTTTGTCATGTGAAGGATAGCAGTATCTGCGTCACCACATTTTAACCTTTGGGTAGAACCCATTACTTAAACTCTTCAGTTAAAATACATTCCAAAGAGGAAGAAAAATAAATAAAAAATAACATCCCATTAGAATATTCTTGTAACTTCAGTAGACAGGTTTAAGATCCTTAAAGGAGTAATTCAAGTATTTGGATTTCTTTTTCACTTTATTCCAGGGCAAATAGAAATGTAAATAGTCGTTTGTCACTGCCTTCTGAGATTTTTGTCGGTTTCCGGCTCTAGATTACAATCCCAGAATTTTATAGAAGTCTCCTAACCAACTACTAATCATGGCCTACAACTCTTGAACTAAGTTAAAAAGACTAGGGAATTCTGGAAGTTATACATTTTAAAGTTGCCAAGTTTGAAAAATGATGTAAATTGAGAAATTGCACAAATTATATTAAGCCACACAATACTCTATTTAGCAACACAACAGACAATCCTGAACCCCAAAAACCTACTCCTCACCCCCCAAATCTGTCCATTAAAATAAGATTTCACTGTTCATTCTCACTGTAAGCATGTGCACATAGTAGTAAGTCAAGACTGGGAAATTTATAGCATTTATTAACTTTAAAGTTCCTTTGTGAGAGATGAATTCAGACTTCCTATGAGTATTTGTCCTTTACCAGCAGCTTTCTGCTCAGTAAACAGAAACAGGCATTGGAAGAAAAAGGAGAATATTTAAGAGAGGGAAAATCCTGTCAAAGAAATATGAGTTTTTGGCTTTAATCCTTTCCAGCTCCTTGAGTAAACAGCCATGTACATATCCATATTTCTTGCTGCCTGACTCTTCATATGGACACACAGAAATAATTAAAATAACTCAATGTAGTTTGCTCATTGGTCAACAAGTTTTTAAAATTATTTTTCTATTAAAAAGATCTTGCCTTCTTTTAACAGTCAACTCACTTTAACTGTAGCACAACTATTTTGATTACTATGAAATTCTTTACACTAACTGTATAAATAACAACACAATATATTAGAAAACAATACTCACTTTCCCCACCAGATATTTGGTCTGCCCAAGTTTTTAAGCTTTATTCTGTTAAATATTGTCTCTAAATCTATGTAGCAGTCATCATCTGTTTTCAGCAAGACATCAAAACTTGTAGCTTCTACAGTCCTGTATCAAAATCATCAGTGTTATCATCATCTAGAAAAGTATTTTGTCAATATGCATTCTTATCTGCCATGAATGGCAAGTACTCTGATCAAGTTTTAATTAAACCCATAATAGCAAGTAAAACAATAATCATATTCTAAGAATATTTTAAATGGTGATCCAGCACATTGTAGAATATCTCATTCTTATCTTCTCATCCTTGAAGGCTATATTAAATAAAGCAAAGAAAAGGAACCTGATTTACAACACTGTTGCCAGAAAATGGCATTTACTTCCAGTTTCCAGTAAAAAAAACCCAGCTCCATAGTAAACAATGGGTTCATTTAATAACCCATTCAGCTATGTTTGCTGAACAACAACTGCATTTGTTTTATGACCACTGCAAAAAAAGGTGATAAATCAGTCATGGTCATGTGATGACCCATTTAACTATCACAACGCACAATCAAAATTGCAGGCTCAATTATGCTCCTAAGTCTAGGACTATCAGTATTCAGTGTCATTGTGTTAATTTTAAACCAGAAATCAACAAGCAAAACCCATGATACCTCCACCCCACACTCCAGCTTACCATCGATAGAAATTCAATAATTTGGCTGGAACATTTCTGTAAGTATCAACAACATCAACAAAAACTATGTCATCGTAAATGTTGCTTTCTTTCTTCAGTAAGGCATCCTCCTTTTCTAGTTTGCTCATATGGTTTAGGAATCTTTCAGAGCGACTCTGCAGGGTTTGCAAAAGTATTTCACCTTCTGAAATAGAAGCAGTAAAAGGCTATCTCACATTACAATCTTCCGTCCTTACATTGAAGGGTTTTTAATTTACTTCCTTTGAGCTACATCCAATGTTACATATATTCTTGTGCATTGAGGTTACTTGTTCTTCTCCCAATCCCACCCAAATGTGGCATCACAGACTCAACCCTCCATATCTTATTTGAAATTTGCACATGGAAAAGGAATTCATTTCGCTATTGGACTTTGATAAACAAATGCATTCAATAAAAGACAAAGCTGTGCAACTATAGTCAATTTATTAGTTCAATAAACTTGTACAGTCTTTAAGGAACAAAAAGCTAGTGAAGAATTAAGCAGCAATAAAATATTAGGCACACTGAAAAATGATTGGGCAAAATACCAAACCACACAAATTGATTTCCATGAGTGCAAAATGCCTTTTCCTATCACTTCTCCCTCTGACTTCCTGACAGAACAATTAACTAAAGGAATGAGTTGCTTTCAGAGGTTGTGAGTATTCCTCTTTATAAGAACAGATTGGACAACATTTGTCTGAAATGGTATAGGGTTTCCTGCTTCAGCAGAGAGTTGGACAAGAACACCTCCAAGGTCCATTCCAATTCTGTTATTCTGAATATATGATCAAAATTTCCAGCTAGTAATCAAACAACCCAAAGTACATTTTGAAAGGAAGTGGCTACAGCAGAAAGGTGAAATTGTCTCGTTCCCATTCCTCTGATGGAAGTCCTTATATGTCAGAAGCAAGGCTATTTCTTTAAATTCGTACCATTTTGCATAATAGTTAGGAAAACGCAAGATGAGAAAACTCAAGTTCAAGGATATTTGAACCTCTTTGTGAACCACAACCCCCAAACATTCTTCCCCTCCAGTGGTGCAAAATCGAACAAAGACAAAGTTCTGCACAAGAGTCAGGTTTTGGACACTTCATGTCACAATAGCTCTGTATCCATATTTTAAGCAGACAGACTAGTGCAACATTTCTCATTGAGACAGGATGCTCCAAGACTGAGGCAGCTGATCCACTAAGCCACCTGGACCTGAGGTGCATTTCATCTACCTGCTTAGCATTAACAGAAGGAAGCTTCTGCATCCTTTGTTGCTTACCTTGAATGGTATAAATAAAGCCACCTGCGATCCCCTCCACACCCTGTGTAAATTCATGGGGTAGTGATCCTTCTCCTGCCTATTGTTTAAAAAGACAGTTAAAAAGTATAATTAATTAAAACTTATAACACAATATACTATACTTATTCTATTTACCCCTATTAATACGGTCTAAATTTGATTGTACTATCAGAATTTGTTTTTAACAATAATTTCTTATTCCCAGATGACCTTCCCCTCACACTTCCAGTTTTCCAGCAGAATGTTAAGACCTGGCTTTGCCAATTATTATCATGGACATCTAAAAGTTTGAAGTAGCCCTGGGGAATGGCTAGTGGCCTGAGGACAACTTCCTAACTTTTAAATTTTAACCTTGTTAAATTTTACCTGTAAGTTTTAACTTGCTTTTAATTCAGTTTCTAAGCTAAGCTTCTATCCATTTTATAAGTATTTATGTACTTATATGGCTTTATTATGGTGTTGTAAACCACTTAGATGAGATAGACAATATAGAAACTTAATAAATTGATAAGTACAATTCTTAGTGCTCTGATAATTTATAATTCATGGTCTCTTGCCTCTGGTATTCCCAAAATTCCTAAAACTTTTAATGGGAGAGGACATAGGCCACAAACCATGGAAATGTCAGGAAAATTCTACTCTGCAAATAAAACAAAACTTGTCAGCTCACAAAATCTCTCTAAAAATGTATCTACCTGCAAACATGTATGTAGGTATATAATGTCACCAGGGTGGGATGCAAATATTTTTACTACTGGTTCTGTGGGTGTGGCTAGGTGGGAGTGGCTTGGTGAGAGTGGCCATGTGACTGGGTGGGCATGGCTTTTTTGCAGCACCCCCCTTACTATGTTTTTTTGCCTCCTGAGCCTCAGGGAAGTCTCCTGGGAGGCCATTTTTGCTCCCAGGTGGCTTCCCTGAGGCCCAGGAGGCAAAAAACGGAGCACAGGGGTGGGGGGGGGCATGCGGCGCACACACACACGCACACAGCTCTGTTATTTTGCCTCTCTCAGCACAGCTGATCGTTAGCAATGTATATAAAATACCCTGTGCACAAAGCAGTCTCATGCAGGAGTAATTATTTTCAAGTACTCTGTTTTTTAATCAAAACATGCATGTTTCAGATGTTTTTGTCTGTATGGTAAAATCTTTTTTTCTTATGTTGAGATTCATCTCAAATGTCCAATTCTCTGCATAGCTGACTTTCTGGTGTAAAAGAATGGTAATCTTTCATCCCATATCGAAGGATAAGGAGCAAGGAGGTGAGACACCAGCATAAGGCTGGGTTCAGGCAAGAGTGCAGGATCCTCCCCCAACCCACCAAGGGTCAATTCAGTGACCAGTCAGGATTACAGATGTGATCACATGACATGGACTACATTTCCCAAGCTACCTTAACTACATTTAACATGATGCATTCCCTTAAGGAGACAGCTCCCAATTCCTAATTAACTATCCCAATTCCCTATTAACTATAACTGGCTGGACAGCACAGGACAGAACAAAACACAATTGCTTCAGATAGCAGTGGCGAAGGATAAGAGGAAAATTTCAAGGCTGCAGAGTTTTCTTGGTGGTAGCATATATACTGACATTGACAACAGAGGAAGGCGCTGAGGAGCTCAGTGGAATTTCTCTCATTGGGACATCAGGGAAAAGCAAACCAGCTGTTGGAATGTGCCATGTTCTGAGCCTGTCCTTCCCTGCCATGACCACTGCAGTAAGGGGCAAGTGCACTGTAAATACACTGATGGCAGTAGCTGAAAAGGGCCAAGGAAGGAAGGTTATAGGAAGATGGCAGATTGGCAGTCTGGTGGAATATGTTGAGATGGGGAAGGAAGGAGGAATGTATTGGGAAGATAGGGGATGGCGTGCAAACTACATGGAATGGATGATGTATAATAGGCTCAGCTTCTCAACCATAAAATCACCCTGAATCAGTCTGGATTTTGTTTCATCCAAAATCTGGGACAACTAAAACACTCCAGCTTTTGTTTCAGTTACACTGTGTCTGGGGCCAAATGGTTTGGCAGATTTTCTAGATTACATTGGCTTGTGTCAGAGTTAGAACAAAAGATGTTTTCTATTTTGTACATAGCCTTCGTGGAATTCAAACTTGCAAAGTCTGAACAAAAGTTAACTCTGGATAAAAGAATGATTTTGGATACAGAGCCCTCTACTTTATATCTATGATTTGTAAAGTACAACTCAAGAGGACCACTGCCTTCTGGTGTACAGGGAATTAGAACTGCAATCCAACTGAAGATATTTTAGGTGATAACTCATGAGTCAACCCAATTATGTTTGTAATTGTTAATTGGGTAAGCATGAATAAGAGAGTTCCAAATACTCCTGCAAACAAAAAGTTGACAGGTGTGTAATCCACATTTTTGGATGGCCTCCAACATTCCAGTAAAGGAGAAAAAGCACACGCAGCTGTTTCTCACAGAAGTCATACATGGAATTTTTACTGGTTACTTTGGTCTCAAATTAGCTGTAGGGCAACTGCATATGAAACATAATTTCTTTGTTATTAGTCTCTGCCTTGGGAATTCTTGCAGTCTTTCAAGTATCATGTTCTTGGCTTACGGGAAAAGTTTAATCCCAATAATTGCTTCCATTGAATATTTCCATGCACATTTTAGAAATAAAGAATAAAAGGGAATTCATAAAGTGGTGGATAAATGTGGCAAAAACAAGGAAGCCCTGCAAGTTCAAAAGACTGGAGAAGTCAATAAATAGTTTTGCTGAAACCAGATCCAGCTATGTTTCTTTTCATTTATCTCATGCCTTTAATTTCTTTGGTTTATTATTTCTTATACCTTTTCTATTGTTGACATATTGTTACTTACCAAAAAAGACAAAAGCGTAATAGTGTATACTGGATGTATATTTTAACAATCTAAAACTCCTAAACTCCCCTATTTTACTGTTTATAGAGAACATCTATCTATGTGGCTGCTAGGAGTGCAAAACAAGTTGATAGCAATCAATTAAATGCAAATTTTATGTACCTGTATACTGAAATGCACTCTTACACTTTTATTATGCGCTGAAGATGTTACCTAGTTGCGTAATGAAACATCTGAAACAAAATAACCAAGCTGAGAGAGCACCAAGGATTCAAAAATGTTCCTTTTTAAATGAACATAATGTTCAAAGTTAATAGTGACATATAAAGGAATTAGGATATTTTATTACTATTTTACACTTCAGCAAGTTATAATTTTCTTTAAACTGTTTTGAAATAGAAATTCAGAAATAGTTCCTAGCTAAATTATATAGCATCCTTCTTGAATTAAGAAAGTTTACGTGATTAGTGGCTTAAAATCAGGGGTGTCATTTCACTGAGGGCTGCATAAGGGTTGTGTTTGACCTCAGGAGGCCCGGGTGGGTGTGGCCAGCTCAATGTCATTCGTGTCAGTGACGCCTTTGGTGACCCAAGTACTCTGCCAGCGAAAACAGGGTCCCGAGCTCCGTTTCCAACTACAACGGCCTCCTGCAATTCACTGCCAGGGAAAATGGAGCTTGGGGGGGTCGCACACAACCCTCCCAAGCTCCTTTTTCACTGGCAGAGGCACCGCAGGTCGGTCCTTCGCTGTTTCCAGGGTGGCCCTATGGTCCAGATCTAAACATCCCACTGGATGAATCCAGCCCCTGGGCCTTGAGTTTGACACCCGTGCCTCAAAGTATTTGGAGAGCAGCTACAAGTGTTGGCAACATTAGCATTTATTTTCTGGATATGTATTTCAACTGTGAATAAGCATAGCTATCTAATACTAAAAGAGAAAGATACAGCAAACAATATGGACAGAAGGGAAAATAAAATATTTTAAAATCTGAAACATTTAAAAATGTGTTCATTCAAAGAAAAGTTTTTTGTCCGTTTAAAAGAAATGGGAATAAAAAGACAGACCGTAATAATTCTGAAGACACCACCGCCATCATTCACCATCACTTTATGAAGATTTCTAGAAACAAGGCCTTGCAGATCCTGGCTTTCCCATACAATGGTGCCTTCAAAACTCTGTCAAAACAGCCATCATATACTATTAACAGTGCACCAATATGTGAACACATTAGACAAATGTATTTCAGAAATCTTTTTAAATGCTTTGAAGACAGAATAAATCTAAAGCATTATAATTTAATTTCAATACAGACACAGATATAGACTAGTACTGTGCAAAGCATTCAAACAGAAGTACTTTGCAATGGTCAGAGTGTGCCAAACCCCTTTCTTCAAAGCACTGAAGAATCTGTATGATTTGGAAGGCTTCTGCAATTGCTTTCCTGACTGTGTTTACATACTGTATATCTATGTAGGCCCAGCTGCTTCACTAGCAATCCCAAAGAAAGTTTTCAAAGCAACTGAGCAAAAATTCCAAGCAATATGGCTTCTATAGCGCTTTGCCCAGATTATGACTCTTTGCAAAGCACCTGTTCCAAATGCTTTCAACAACCCAAAATATATGCCTAACTCAGCTGACACCTGCACATTATATATTGAAATGAAAAATCAGTGATAAGACAAAGATTCATCATGGGGAATAATTCTTAAGTGGTTAAATAGAATCCCCTTTTTTAAAAAAAAAAGTACTACCAGCTAGTAAAATACCAGAGTTCTTTTTACATGTCTGTCAAAGATACAGACCACTGGTATCTGTGGTTTCTGAAATATTGCAATTTTGAAAAATCAACAAAGAAATCTAGCCACTTTTAGTATGAAAATTGACAAAGTATTTTGTAAGTATGGTACAAGGCAAAGGATGCAAGCACTTTGATATATCAGCAAGTACCTAAGGCATTTTAAAATTACAGTTAACTAACCAGGTTATGATAGCCTGATTCATTTAATGCTATGCTTGAGTGATCAGGCTATTAGCAATTAGAGTAATTCCTACTGAAAATGCTAGAATTTCCTTTCGACAAAGCATGCAGAGGGTTTTATTACACTGGTAAATTTTCATCTAAAATCAGAATATCTTCAATTTTGTAAGTATAGCTATTGTTTTATATAGGCAAGTTTGTAACCTCATCTATTATATTACTACAGAAAACTATATTGCTACTTTTCTTTATAATAATTTCAATTTATATTCTATATGATACTATTCTATGAAATCTAGGCAGATTACTATAATACATATAGTCACAATAAATCCATAAACATTATATTGGACCACTTATTAATTAAAATGCTGACAACTGTATATGAAATTTTCCTCTGAAAAGACTGTGTAGAGAATCAAGAGTTTTTTTCCGAAATGACAAAAGGGAAAGAACTATCCTAACCTCAAGAGCAAGCTAGTCCACAGAGAAGACTATCCTCCAGGTCCTAATTTCTAATCTCCAGGGAGAATGGAAACCAGAGCATTCTTCTTGCATGTATTGGGTAAAAAGATTCTACCTGGAGTCACAATGGTAACAAGGACCCAAATGATGAAAGGTTTTTTAAGTAATAACCAATACTGTGAATTGAATCTGGAAGCCAACCAACACCAACGTAGCTCCTGTAAAATCAGTATCATTCTAAAGTATATCAGATCTTTCAGTTGATGGGAAGGGAGTTGCATTCTGTGCCAGCTCTGCTATCTAAATCATCTTCATTGACAGCCCCATATTATGTGCAGTTAGCTGTCTTGCCAAGAGACAAGTATATGAGCACTTCTGGTCAATAATGAGAACTTATGAATCAGGCAAACTTGATTAAATATTTTCCTTGTCAGAACTTCTACCTGCTACTTGGGTCCAAGGTTATATATACAGCCTCAATTCCAGCCATCTATGGAGCAACATTTTGCATCACATTCTCCTTAAGGATCATCATCAACCCTTCTCCCCAATCTTGTTGTTGAAGCTGATGCAAAATGCAAAACCTCTCCATCTTCACGCAATCAAATATTAGTAATGTATGTAATGTCTATTCTTTCCTCTGTCACTAAATCATAGAGGAGCCAGATCTAACTACTCAGAGGTCTGAAAGTGTTAAGCCAAATTTGAGGCCATGATTTCTAGAAATCCAGTATATTAAGGCCCCAGAAAGAAATTTCATAAGAATTCGGCAAAGAACTTTATAAGCTGAGAAGCTCATGGTTTCTGCTATGTTCTTGGTTGGTAATGTGTTCCTATTTTTTTAAAAAAAGAGACACACCATTATAAACTACAGTGGCACAAAAAAACAAGATAAACCATCTATCATGTACTCTTCCCAAGTGTACAGTAGTCTCATTCATAAAATATGCATTCATGGCATGGTTACTTGTACCATGGCTTATACAATTAACTCTAGTTTTCCAAGTATTTGCACAACACTAAAAATGTAGGTAGCCAAATAGAATTCCATTGTTGCTAGGGTTTAAGGCAATTAATGCACTTTAAAGAGGAACAGCTGACAGAAATAACACCAAACTAATTTATAGCTAGATTTTGTTAGATACCTCTCTTTCATTTCAGTAATAGACGCTTCTCTTCCAATCTGCAGCTTGATCAATAAAATAAAATGCTGAGCATTTTCACAGGACAGCTGCTACTAATTTATGTCATAACAAGAAACAGTGAGACTGACATCTTCACATTAATAAATGAATTACATCATAAGCTTTTGCAGAGTTGAACATATTACACAAGATTCATATGTCACTTGTATATACATTACTAGGAAGTAGGTACTAAATAGAAAATGCACAAATGAAATGCAATAAGCATTAATGATAACAATGTATGACAGTCATAGTTAAGAGCCCGAATATTCAGGACCCCAGAATAGCAGTAACATTTTGCAATAATAAATAATCAGTATTAGAAATGCTGACTCAGATCTAGGTTCCAATGAATTAAATGAGATTTACTTTCAGATAAATGTGCAGAAAAAGTACAGCTTTATTTTATAATTATTAATTATTATTAGGCCTGTCTTCTGATGACCGAAGGAAAAAATGCCCTTCATTTTGACATGTCTTTAGAAACATATACACTGCTCAAAAAAATAAAGGGAACACTTAAACAACACAATGTAACTCCAAGTCAATCGCACTTCTGTGAAATCAAACTGTCCACTTAGGTAACAACACTGATTGACAATAAATTTCACATGCTGTTGTGCAAATGAATAGACAACAGGTGGAAAGCAGAGGCACTTAGCAAGACATCTCCAATAAAGGAGGGTTCTGCGAGATGATGGTCACAGACCACTTTCTCAGTTCCTATGCTTTTCTGGCTGATGGTTGGGTCACTTTTGAATGCTGGCGGTGCTTTCACCTCTAGTAGTAGCATGAGACGGAGTCTACAATCCACACAAGTGGCTCAGGTAGTGCAGCTCATCCAGGATGGCACATCAAGCGAGCTGTGGGAAGGTTTGCTGTGTCTTCAGCGTAGTGTCCAGAGCATGGAGGCGCTACCAGGAGACAAGCCACTTCATCAAGAGATGTGGAGGAGGCCGTAGGAGGGCAACAGCCCAGCACCAGGACCGCTACCTCCGCCTTTGTGCAAGGAGGAACAGGAGGAGCACTGCCAGAGTCCTGCAAAATGACCTCCAGCAGGCCACAAATGTGCATGTGCGCTCAAATGGTCAGAAACAGACTCCATGAGGGTGGTATGAGGGCCCGACACCACAGGTGGGGGTTGTGCTCACAGCCCAACACCATGCAGACGTTTGGCATTTGCCAGAGAACACCAAGATTGGCAAATTCACCACTGGCGCCCTGTGCTCTTCACAGATGAAAGCAGGTTCACACTGAGCACATGTGACAGACGTGACAGGGCCTGGAAACACCGTGGAGAACATTCTGTGTTGCCTGCAACATCCTCCAGCATGACGCGGTTTGGCAGTTGGCCAGTAATGGTGTAGGGTGGCATATCTTTAGGAGGCCGCCCTCTGGACAGCCTCCATGTGCTCACCAGAGGTAGCCTAACTGCCATTACGTACCGAGATGAGATCCTCAGACCCCTTGTGAGATCATAGGCTGGTGCGGTTGGCCCTGGATTCCTCCTAATGCAAGACAGTGCTTGACCTCATGTGGCTGGAGTGTGTCAGCAATTCCTGCAAGAATAGGCATTGATGCGATGGACTGGCCCGCACATTCCCCAGACCTGAATCAAATTGAGCACATGCTGGACATCATGTTCCGCTCCATCTACCAACGTCATGTTGCACACAGAGATGTCCAGGAGTTGGGGGATCTTTTAGACCAGGTTGTGGGAGGAGATCCTCAGGAGACCATCGCCACCTCATCAGGAGCATGCCCAGGCATTGTAGGGAGGTCATACAGGCACGTGAGGTCACACACACTACTGAGCCTCATTTTGACTTGTTTTAAGGACATTACATCAAGAAGTTGGATCAGCCTGTAGTGTTTTTTTCCACTTTAATTTGGTATAACTCCAAATCCAGACCTCCATGGGTTGCTAAATTTGATTTCCATTGATAATTTTTGTGTTATTTTTGTTGTCAGCACATTCAACTATGTAAATTGAACAATTCATATTGTAATAAGAATATTTCATTCATTCAGATCTAGGGTGTCTTATTTTTGTGTTCCCTTTATTTTTTTGAGCAGTGTACTTTAAAAGATGATTCTCACCCTAATAATGTGGCTAGCAGCTATGATGTAAACTAGAGTTTCCCAACGTTTCCCCCTTTGCAGACTGGCAGGGGGGATGAAGGACAGGGGGTGGGGCCATATGATAGACAAGCGTGCATGTGTATGCAAATGGAGTGGGCACCATGTGCTCGCACAAGTGCCAATGCACAAGTGTGCACATACCCTCACCTGCCACTTCTGTGGCCCCGTTTCAAATGACTAAAGGCTAGGTAGTGAGCCAGATTGGGGACCCCTGATGTAAACAACACCAAGGAGCAAACTACTTTAGTTTGTCAAAAAGTGCAGGAGGAATAAAGCCAGAATCTTAAGTTTATGAACTGTCTGTATATCATTGAAATTCAGCCTTTTTAAAAATGTGAAGATAATTGCTTCTTCTCTGATTCTGGAGATCTGCCATACAGTCTTTCACTGTCTTTTCAATGATAGCTCTGACCATGTATATCCATCCTGTCTACCTGCCCCACCTGCCTGCTAACTTCCCCTTCGTCTTTCCTCTACCTTGCTAAGCATATTTTCCCTCGTCCATCTTCTACTTGCATTATAATCCTAAAGCATATGAGTTTCTTCTTGTTCAACATCACCTTAAATTAGTCAGCCTTGTTTTTTGCAGTTCATGACACTCTAAGTGACTGTCCATTTATTGAAAGACATTGATCTTCTTTCTTTCACTTGAGTTGTATTTCTTCTAACTCAGTTCTCACATTAGTTGTCAGTTCATTGTAAAAAAATATTGAAAAGAATATTCTGGTGTTCTGGCATACCAATAGCTCATTCCTCATTTTGACATAACTGATACAATCTAAGGCCTTGCTGTAGTCAATAAAGCAAAGTTCAACCATCTTATCATAAGACCAACTTGTGTGTATATTTCAAAAAGCTATACTTCAATAATGTGATTTTAAAAAATGTCCAGCGGCACAATATCTGTTTTTGTTCCACAGCTCATTAATAAACACATAAAAGCATGAAAAGTTACAAACAAATCAATATTTCTTTAACCTACTCTTTTATGGTATCTATTTCTATCGTTATTTCTTTTGGCAGTAATATACTTAATCAATCTGAAGCTTCCAAACACTGAAGCTTATTAATCTTCCTTTCAGTGACACCTTTAAAAACATGAAAAAAATCAGCTGGTGGACAAATCTCACCTTCATTTTCAGCAAACTATTGCTGAAATTGCTATCCATATTATATACTATAATATTATCATACTCTCCAGGAACTAAAAAAATTCCAAAGGATAAATCAATATCTAATCCAATACAAATAATATTAATAATATAATATCAATATTTTAGAACATTTTTAGAATATCCATGTATTAATTCAGGAAAGGGTTCTAATTGATATAATGGAATGGGCCAGTCTGAGAGGCAAGTCAACCTAGGAGATATGTGGGGGATGGGGGGTGGCGTCAGGGATGCTGATGAGAGCTCCAGTATGTCTCTTCTTAAGAAGGCCCAAGCAAGTACTGTAGTGTCCAGCCTCCAATCTCCACTTTTGTAGACATTTATTGAAAAGGCTGTGGAGCTTCAACTACACAAAACCATTATATGGACCCTTTTCCATCAGAGTTTAGATTGAGCCAGGGGGTGGAACTGATCACACTTGTCAATGAATATTGATGAGATTTAAACAGGGTAATGCAATGTTCCTCATCCTTCTGGTTCCCTCAGTGCCCTTTATTACTGTCAACCATGATATCCTTCTAAACCATCTATAGGGATTAAAGTTGTAGGCACCATTCTGCAGAATGTTGTTCTGTTCTTTTATGAGAGGGTAATTCTATTTGATGCAAGAGAGAAATGAATAGTCAAGCTCTCTGGCACTGTAGTATTAAATTAAAGCTCTGGAGCTTTAATTCCTTTCTTCATTTTATTTAATACCTACATGAAAATTCTGGGAGAGTATATTATTTGAAAGTTTGATCCATACAATACATTATCTTCCATAATCAGATGATATCTAACACTACTATAACTCTACCTAGACTGAATAGCAAATAGTGAAAGTCTTGACTCGGTGTATGGAGGTTGTAAGGGAATGGATTGGAAGAACAAGTTAACATTTAACCTATATAAGGCAGGGTAGCTATTAAAAAAGAAACCAAGATGCTGCAGTTCCGACATTAACTCTTAATGGAGTTAAGCTTCCCCAAAAGCATCTGATACATAATCTGAGGATTCTTCCGGACTCGCAGCTCCTGCTATATCAGCAGATAGAAACTATGAACAGGAGACTCATTGACGCTCTTTGGCTGGTGCACCAGTTGTGTGTGTCCCTAAAACAGGAGGCACTGACAATAGTCATTCATTTCCTCACCATCTCCTGACCAGACTATTTATAAGTCAATCTACATAATTCTCCCTTGAAGAGCACCGAGAAGCCACTGTTAGCACAGAATGTACGTTAATGCCTCCTTACAATACCTATACTGAGAGAGCTACTGTAGCTGCCAGTTTGATATTAGGTGCATTTCCAGGTATTCATAAGATCATTTGCTCAAAATAGAATCTGCCTGCCCAAGATCTGAAAATAGATAGTACATGTTGAGAACCCCCAGAGGCATATGGGAAGGGGCCTTGGAGGTGAGCATTCTCTGCCAAAACTGTTTTCCTGTGGTATCAACTATCCTCTTTGCAGACATCCTTCCTATGAACACCTGGAAAGTTGCTGAAGACCGGGTTGTTTAAGCAGGCATGTGGTGACTGTTGAATCAACAGTCTCACCTAGGATATATATGCATGAGTACTTCTTATTATGGTTTTCTTTTTTTATAGTTATGGTTATATTATGATATTTATTGTTAATTTTTAAAAATATTTTTCTCAGTTGTTGGATAATACTATTTGCTTAAATTCACTTGAAGGGTAATACAGGAAGCATCTATAAAATAAGAATAAAATGGGCATTTTAATGTTTTTACTAAAACTATTAAGTATCTGAAAATTATGGCAAATGTAACTTTTGTATTGTGTTCTTAAAAACAATAAGGTGGCTAATATCTAATTAATGGATAAGCATTTAATTAGCATTCATTGTGCTCCTGAATTAACAATTTAGAAATGTCTTAATCTAACAACACTGCTGTCTGAATCCACAATCCTCTCTTCCATCCCTAATCTCAGAATTTGAATAGCTGCCTGGCAGTAAGCGCCATCCCACAAACTGAACAGAAACACTCTCTTTCAAACAAAGCCCTTTGTGTTAATAGTTAATGATATTCAGTCGGCAGCATCTTCTCAACATATGAAAACCTAATTTCACTAAAAACAACGCTGTCACTTTCTGAAACCAGGACAAATGTTTTAAAGTTCATTTTTGCTAAAGTAAATACTTCAAATGTTTGGAGTATAATTCTTACTACATCCCAGACAGATAGACCTGATCAGAGATTGTAGGATTTATAATCTAGATTTATAATCTAGAATGTATGCAATACCCTTCATTGCTTATTTTTGTAGACTCATCTTACTTTTCTCCTCTGGTAAATCTGCAAGGACAACAGAGTTTTTAATTCCACTTTTAAACTAACAAACTTCTCCCATTAGATCTAAGCCCAGTAACATGTATTTACTTTAAACTATTATTTATTAAAGTAAGCCAGATAAAATGATAGTTTGTAATTCTGTCTTGTTCATTCGTCATAGCTTAAATCAGGAGTAGTCAACTTGTTACTTCCAAGGGCTATCCAGCATCATGTCACTTAAATTTGGAGAGAAAAAGTACTGTCGGCAGCATTTTTGTTCTTTTTTAAAAAATATTATTTCAACTTTGAAATAAGTATAATCAGCTCCTAGGACATCTCCGCACCTTGTCAACCTTGTAAGATCTCAGGACAATATTTTTTCTACATATATTTTTGTTCACTCAGAATGATTTCTAAACTGCTTAGCAGAATTTTTTTAAAAAATCAGCCTCAGAATTAGAGCCATGAACTGTTGAAAAGCAAACATCCCAGTCAGGAAGAGGGTTGAAGCAGGGAATTAGCCTGGACTCAACTCCATAAATTCAAGAGGACAAGGTATAACCACTCCCAAATGCCTTTGGGCTTTATTAGTTTTTCCCAAGTAAAAGCTGCTGATTTGGGGAGAGTCTCATTTTATGGGCAGAGAACAATAAAGCAGCTAGTTTGAACTTCCCATGTACGGGACTGGTTGTTCATGCCTGAATGAACAAAGTTGGCCAACTTTATAGAAATCAGGCTATGAAACAGAATTTTATTCCAGAGCTCACAACTTGTCCTCACTTGATCTTGATTCCAAATCTAAATCCATCTGGTTATTTTTCCTAGTCACCATTTAAAACAAAGGTTTTAAACTTTATAATTCCAGAATGCAATATAATGCCTTTTGTTTTCACCTCATGAGCAAAACGTATGCAATATTTTCTTTTTCTTTACTGCATGTGGAAACAAATTCAGGAAAGCTTATATTTAATTTCTATCATGTTATTAAGTTCATAATAAGTTATTCTTTGAGGGAGATGGATTCAGAAACGTGAAAAATAAATGAATAATATCAAGCTCTTTAAATTTCAAAACAAAAAGTTGACTAGCAGGTCCTGTGTGAGATTTAAAGTCCTAAATTCATTTTTTATTAATTGCAACAAAATTCTGAGCAAATATGAATAAATGAAAAAAGAAATGTCATTAAAAAGAAACAATGTACAGTATGCCCCATAAATACACTGCACATACCTCTGGCAGAATGAACTGTTCTACAGGTTTGTACCAAAGTCTGCTCACTTGCACTCCACAACTAGGTGGACTAAAACGAGCGCTGAAGAGTGCCTCCTATGGAAATAATAAGTAACCCATGTTACTCATGAGGTTCATGCTGATGCTTGCGTGAGTGGGCTGCAAGTGCCCGCAACAAGGCTTGTGCAAGTCGAGTCATGTGCGTGGGCAGCCCCTCACACAGCCCAGTGATGATTAGCCCATGGCTGGATATTAGACCCCGGACCACAGGGTACCACCCTTGCTCTCTAGAAGGTGATATACAATGCACTTCTCTGCAAAGGGCCAGGCATTCACTCCAAGACAACAAACATGTTAACTATGGACATCTTGGGATAGTGAATTAGCATTTCATAACCATAGAGAAAAATGTACCAGTGATGAAACCAATTTTCATGTCATACATATCCCTTGGCTGTATTACATAGTAAACATTATTTAGCATTCAAATATAATACTCGTCATTGTATTAAATCAAAGTTGTACTGTATTTGAATGCTAAATAATGTTTAGTGTATAACACAGCCAAAGGATATATGTGAAATATTTAAAATCTTATCACACAATCAGCCAGATTTCTTTTTACTCATGAACTTCTAAGTATAAACCAATATGTAATACCCTCTCAAGCTGCTAATTACAACACTGGTCTATTTTGAAAGTAATTCTGAGATTAAATTCTATGAGAACCTTCCTTGTCCCCTCAAATAATTGCCTTAAAATGTATTACGGTAGCAGAATGCTGACTACAAGGTTGAACTTTGATTCACAATGGATTTCTGAAAAGCCATGTAGCAGAATTCATCTGCTATAACAATGCATTGATTGAACCAGAGCTAAGAAAAAGGTAAAGAATTTCTGCCTTTAATAACTGTTGCAAGGCAAGAGAGTATTTAGTACTCATATTGTGGCTGCAATGCTTTACATATCTACTTAGTGGTAAGCCCCACTGAGCTTTGTTGGATTTACTTCTGAAGAGGCTACAAGACCACATTGCTGCTGTATTTAGATTCCATTTTACAATGCGCAAACTTTGAGATGCAGTTTACAAAAATCCAATAAACAAAGCCATCCATTCAAAAGGATACTCAAAAAATAATAACTCAGTGCAGATGTAAAACAAGGTGACTGAAACCCACACAGTCTCCAGATTCCCCTTCCCATTGTTTTGGTGAGAAATTCTTGACAAGCTGTGGCTCAAGAACTAGAAATTAAATTTTATTGTTTGCCTTTTAAGTTTAAATATTTTTCATTTTTTTCAGGTCTGTGTTCTTCCCTTAAAGTGCCATGAGTACTCCAGTACCGAATGAAGACTTCAAAAAATTAGGACATAACTATTGTTCCTGGCATATTGCTATATTCAGACTTCTAAATTGCAATAGCTATTTAGACTTACATACACTTAGCACTTAGGCTTATATACTGCTTCACAGCACTTTACACAGCCCTCTCTAAGTGATTTACAGAGTCAGCAAATTGTCCCCAACAATCTGGGTCCTCAAATGTTCACATAATATATATAACACACATAACTGATTACTTGTCCTTCACTTACCCACCCACCTACCCCATTATTCCCACTTATTCTGTTCTAGTAGCTACTTCTGATTGCCCCAGTTAAAACAATGATTAAGAAACACACTAGTCAAATGAATTGCAGATAACAGCACCACAAATAATTTTGCCTGTTCATTCTTCATGAGTATCTACTATCTCTTTAATAATGCCTGCTTAGTTCCACATCTAAAGAGACTATGGATTTGGTCTGTTCTATTAAGACAATTACAGGAACATGGCATACCTCTTGTTCTGCTTGGTATAGTTTCACTGTAATGTTTCTCTGGAATCCAACACCCTTAGCGTCGTAGAATACCCCAAGACTGGTGATGACAATTGGATAAAGGACTTTGAAATGCACACTGACAACTCTGTCTTCTGAGAGCACCGAAGTATCATCTTCTGGCAAAGTGAAGGCTTCAATTTCTTGATTCAAAACTAATGAAAAAAATTAAGAAACAGGGCAAACCAAGCTCATCTAAAATAAGAAGAAAGCAGTCAAGACTCAGTAACTCTTTCAGATAGTCCTATTTTACCATAAAAGGAAATCTTCTATATTTCTATCCCATCCAGAGCAGGCACAGTGCCTAAATAGCATTTTCACTTTAATACTTAACATATTAGCTTTGAACTATATTGCATATACTTCAAACATTATTGAAATTAACATGGATAGGTGAGATTATAGCTTATTTCCTGGCTCACTACAATGAAAAAGTTGTTAACTATCACAACTACTTGAAAATATCAGAGCTCCTATTTAAATGTATAACTTGTATGGATAGGAAATTGTAGCAGCTACAACATTTTGTATGACTAATTATAGGAATGTCATACAGTATATCTTTTTCTCCCCAAACCTTAAATTCTTACCTGGATTAGAGATATTTAGAAGTTTGCATGAATAAGGATCTTCTCTATCTTCTATTGGCACATCACATCCATGTGTGCCAATTATAAACTTCACAAGGACACTAAAGCAAGATTAACAACATTTATTTATTCTTCTATTAGCCCGGTTGTGCTACCTTTTTTTTTTCAAACAGTAATACATAAATATGTATGTATGTATGTATGTATGCATGTATGTAAAATTCTAGTTATAGAGGCTAATTCTGAGAATTTCATCGAAACTATTAAGAAAAACAAGATTTTTCTTGATAAGAACATACAGGAAAGGCCATGTAAGTATTTTGCTTAATATAGCTTTTGGGCTCTTATTCAAATGATGCTAAGAATTTCCTGAAATAATTCATTTAAACTAATGAGAACTTATAAATGTTAGATTTGCACCTTCTTGAATGAGGGCAATAGGAATGATGAATTACCGATGGCTTAATGTTGGATGCTGCTTCAAATGCCTAAACCAAGTATTCCTTATAGCATTCCGCAATCCATCATTGTGTCGTGCAGAGAGTATCCCTACGATAACATCATAATGTTTTGGTTTCCAGTGAGGAAAGAAAGCCAGTAGACCTAAGAAGTATAAATTAAAAATATTTTAGCAGAAAAATAAGCAGACAAGTATGCAGATCAATGTTATAAAAAAAGAGAATTTTTCAATTATTTGTGAACATTTTAGTCAAACCCATATAAAACGAGAAGAAAGATTTTAGAAGAAAACATTTACTTAAAATTTAGAAAAAAGATACTGAAAATAGTTTCACATATCCTGATAGCTGAAAAATTAACACAAAGAATTGAATATGAATATATGAGAATACAGAATATGAATGTGTGTGTGTTTCCTATATTACAAAATACTATATTCTCTTCCTTAAAATATTAATATTTATTTACTATATTTAACGCAAACAGATCAAAGAATAAGATGGTAAAATAGATAGTTTAGAGATAATGAAATTATTCTAAAAATGAGAAGCTAAGCTGCTAATACTGTTAATACAGCTGTTAATCAAGGAGCAGAATATAAGCGATATCCATACATCATAAATATTTCAGGAAGATAGGAAACAAAGGTTCCAGATATTACTGAATTACATTTCCCTATACAGTACAGTAGTTTTATCTGGCAACACCAGTGGTGAGGAATGCTAGGAAATGTACTTCAGAAGCATCTGGTAAGCCACAGGTTCCCATCTGCAGACAGATACTATATTCAGATATGCATATCTATACCTAACTATCACTAAATACAGTGATTTAGTTTTAACTATTATGGCTTCATAAATCCAATAAACAAGACAAATAATTTACATTCCATCATGGATGGTAGCATGTATTCATGGTTTATTTTTAATAAATTATTGTATAATAGATATATTCAGATTTATATTTAGCCCTGGCAAAAGATCAGTTTCATCTCATTCTGCTTAATTTGAGAATAAAAAGAATTTAGTGTCAAATCAACTAAATGCCAACTCTGTTTAGAAAAATGACTGCACATAATGTACAAGATATAATTTCAGTGTTTTAATTTTAGTGTGAACTCAAAAAAAATCAACAAATTGTGTGATCCAGATCTAATATGGACGTTTCCAGATCTTGATGATCTTCCAACTATATCCGTCTTTTAATATGGAACATTTATTAAGATTATCAATGCTGTCCTCTTTTTAATTCAGAAAAATTGGCGCAAAACACAATTGGATTCCTTCAACTAATATTTTATAATTCAAACAAAAAGAAGTTATTTGCTGATTAGCTGAAAACCAATATGAGTAAGAAGATATGTAGTCTGAATTAGTGTTATACACATTTAAGTGTTTTCCTTGGGAGCAGCTATATTAAACTGCCCACACTTTATAATTGTTCTTTGTTCATCAGTGAGAATTCCATCATGCCCCACCAAGACAGATCAATTACTTTATTGTCATAACACATTTCCATGGGTATATTACATAAAAAGAAAGAAAGCATGACAAAATAAATATTTTATATAATATAAAATAAATAAATATAAATATAATATAAAATAAATATGAAGAATATAAAATAGCATTTTCTTAGGTTTAATTACCTCAGGCAAAGGATTATGTTTTCCTGTAAATCAGTTATTTAAATCAACAATGTGTGAAGCAACAGAAATATCTCTATTTTGCATTCAAAACCCTGTGAGGACCAAAGACAAGCCTTTCTAAATAGAACATTTCATGGACAAAATGAAAAGAGCTAAAAAGATCACTCATTCTCTTATAGTCACCCATTTAACTTTAGCCAACAGAGGTATCTAAAGAAGAAATCCCAAAAATGCCCCAAAGGTATAAGTATACATGGGAAAATAATTCCTCCAGACACTGTACACACTGCCCCCTTAATTGTTTTGGGGTTTTAATAGCAATAGTCATGTTTTGAAATGCACTCAGAAAGAGAATGGAAAGTAGTGTAGCATATGAAGAGAAAAACTTGGCAGTCGAATTTCTCACTAAATGCGTATCTAACTTTCTGAACTGAACTTTGGTCTTTGTCCAGTCCATTACTCAGCTGGACACTGATTCAGGACATTCATTGTCTCCATTTGAATGAAATGAAATTACAAAAATAACTGAACTTCAGCTATATGCTGAGGATCTCTCAGCCTACATCCTCAGATATACTATAATCTCTGTAGCAGTTACATGTAGGAGTAATAAAACATGTGAGATAAAACGGAGACCTACAAAACCTTCAAATATTACCCTCTAATATAAACCTTCAGCATTATTATATCAAATTAGACACCTGAATAGAAGCAGAATCACCAAAAATTATATCTGTAACTTAGATGCCTATTTCAGAAATAGACTGTGATAGATGATAAGAAAGCTACTGAGACATTCAGGGACAGCTAAGAATTCTGTCTCTTTATTGGTAAATGCCATCCCTGGGGAAATCATGGCTGTTTCTGTCTCAAAACTGCACTTAAATCTGGGTTGAAATGCATCCTGAGAATCAACGTCATCCAAAAATGCCTGGAGTTGAATGTTAATTACTTGAGCATCTTGCTTATGCACCTGCTGTTGGAAGAAAGGAGACAGATCTTGTTGTTGTAGCTAAGAGAACATTAAATGGAAAATCCCAAAATCTCTGAGAAACACCTTACCAAAAAAAAGGCTGTTTTCTTCTCCCGATTCCTCGTCTAGATTTGGGGAGGAAATCAGAGATTTTCATGATTCTATTGTATGTGTGGTCAAGAGAAAGGAACAGGAACCCGTAACTAGCCAAAATCCACAGTTGATAATATATAACTATTTTTGGATAAGAATTTGTCTTGGGTTCTTTTTTTTAGAAATTAATCTAAATAATGAACTGGAACTGGATTCACATATTACACAATATAGTTTATTCACTATGATTTAAAACACTGATCAAATGAGTTTGCACAGCTGCTAAGATATAAACCATTTTCACACAACTTCTTAAATCAAAACTGACTGAAACATATTTTTGGCACATAATGAGCAAGTCCAGCTGCAAGTGCTATACCTGTGTTTTAGCACTGACACATCAGGGCTCATTTTTTATGAACAATATATAGAATAGAACAGAACAGAACAGAATAGAATAGAAATCTTTATTGGCCAAGTGTGATTGGACACACAAGGAATTTGTCTTGGTGCAAATGCTCTCAGTGTACATAAAAGATACATTCGTCAAAAGTCCAGAATTATACAGGTTTCAAAAATAAGGTCAGAGACCAATAGGCATTTCTGCACTTCTAAGAGAAGAAGAAAATAATTACACAGCAGAGTGTGCAATGTAATAGCTAAGTTTATTGCAACTATATATGTTTAAACCTTATACAAAATACTTTTCAAGTATTACATGGCCGCACAGCACAAAAGATATAGTATGTTACACACATGCAGAGCAAGAAATCATAAGACATTTTACACAACTGCATATGGCCCAGCTCTCCTTCCAGAGTAATGGTAGAAAGCAGAAAGCTAATAAAAAATACAGACCTCCAGGAAACACGTTGAAGTTTTCGGTTACAGATTATTAAATAGAAGCATGAGGGAATTGAAATCAAATTCCCCAAACCACTTATGAAGCAGATATAATGAATAATTAAATTCTAGCTACCTTTTCAAACCAAATATTACTTGACTACAACTCAAGATCTTAAAAAGAAAAGCTGCTTGGCCAAAATAACAGGAAGGTGATATAAACAGATGGTATTTACCCAACAGGAAAATTAAGTTTTCTCCTGTTTGTGAATTGCGGGAGGGGGAATATAATATTAAAACTGATAAAAATAAAACTTCTATTTTCTATTTTCCCTCTTCTTTTATGAAGATGATGGTTTTTGTTATTCTTCTTTTTCTTTGGCTGTTTCTCCCAAAGAAGACAGTACTTTGAGAAATTTGTGGGTGCAAAAGAGAATGGTTGGTACATTTAGCTTTTTATTTTATAGCTAAAGTTATTAATCTGAATAATGTATTTTTTTTTTGTTCTGGCCTTGCCTCCCCTTTTTTTTTGGAGTGAAGCTTCTCACTAACACACACAAGATTTTCAAACTTCAAAATGATTTGAAAGGAAGGTTAAGGGACTGCAAACACAGCCACTTTTTAAAACAGTATCTTTTTTTCAGGCTTACATGACATCCTAACAGTTGAAGTTATTGAGGAACACTGCTTCATAGATATGTTTTTAAGTTTTAAATTATCTTTGATTTTTAAAGACAAAGTCATTCATGTATCACTGAAAAAATGGCAAAAAAAAAATAAATTCAGGCAAAAAGAACGCCCTAACCTTCTGAAAACCTGACTAATTATAACTGCTAGGACTGACAGAAGTCACCCACCGCAACACTTAATTTCTTCCTCTCCAAATGAAAATAAGACTCTTAGCGTGACATTTACTAGCTCTCCTTTACCCCCAGATAGAATCTCCATTAGAAGCTACTTCAACAAATGGATGAAATGTTAATCAGGGAAGCATACATGCATATATATGGTGATGGTCATTACAGTCAATGATGGTCTTTGATTAAACATCAATACATTAGTTGCATCATAAATCTTCTATTGCTATTTCATTTTCCTACAGTTAATATGTCTCCAAAATGGCAGCATACCGTCAACCCAAAGCCTGACCCTTTTGGGAACACCAGAACTATAGGTCTGGGAAATGGAAATAACGTCCCAGAAAGCAATAAACATCCCGCTGTCAAAAAAAATCCCCCGCATGAACATGAAACCATCAGAAACTAAGGTATGACTTGAAGGAAAGTCTGTATGGAAAGCAATCTAATTTCTTTTCTTCTGTTTCTCAACTNCCAGAAAGCAATAAACATCCCGCTGTCAAAAAAAAACCCCGCATGAACATGAAACCATCAGAAACTAAGGTATGACTTGAAGGAAAGTCTCTATGGAAAGCAATCTAATTTCTTTTCTTCTGTTTCTCAACTCCTGCTCCATATTCACAAGGCCCACAAGCAAAAAAATTATTCATATCTACGGGCAGCTGTATCTAATTTGCAGCAGATTAGCAAGGATTTTTGACCTTAAACTGTTTGAAGAATTGCAGTTAGGCAAACATTGCCGAACTCCAGCTGGTGGGGGGGACTCGTCAAAAAAAAGCAACACCACCACCATTCAGAAATACAATCAAGCCCACTCCGTTCTTCAGCAATTGCCATTTCCTTCTTACTTTTATCAAGCCTGTCTCCAAACGTTTGGGGGACTGTATATCCCAATCCTGCACCTTTTTTCTCCGACCTGCCTGAGCCAAGCCTTCTGCCCTTCATTGCTCTTTTTCCTCCAGGAAAGACACCAACATACCCAAAGGTGCTTTTCCCCGGGGGGGGGAGNCATACCCAAAGGTGCTTTTCCCGGGGGGGGGGGGGGGGGGGGCAAGCTGGACTTTCTGGTTTTTCTTCTTTGAAGACGTTTCGCTTCTCATCCAAGAATTGCTCCAAGGATGGTGGTTTGGTTTTTTTGGACAGCTGGAGGGAAGAAGCTTCCTGGACGGGAAGCGAAACGTCTTCAAAGAAAACCCAGAAAGCCCAGTTGCAAAAAAAAAACAAACACCAAAAAACACCTTTGGGACAAACCGCGACCTGGAAGACTTGAGAATCTCCAACGGCACCAAGAGACGGAACCCGTCAAGCTTACCTCTCGCCGCTTCTTCCGAGCAGCCTTCTCCGCGGAGGAGAGCTGCGGGCCCTTCCCTTCTTCTCGACCGAGGTGAGGAGAGCTCAGCTCACCCCGCCACCTCTTCTCGGTTTGCCCTCCGGAGCCCGACCGCTTGGCTGCAAGGAGGAGGCAACAACGCCGCCCTCCCCGGCCTCCTGCCCCGCTCTCCGAAACCGCGAGCCAGCCGGACGGACGGCAGAGCGGCGCCGTGCGAGGGAGGCCCTGCCGCAAGGTGCCTCTGCGTGCAGGCTGGGTGCGACCGGCCCCTCCTCCGCCACCGACCTACCTGCCGGGTGTTGCTTCCCGGGGCCGCCGGCCGGGCAGCTGAGGAGGAGAAGCCAGAGGTGCAGCACGACCCCGACCGCACACGGGCAGAGAAGCACCAACCAATTTCGCATTGGCCGCCGGCCGCTGCCCAGCCGTCGCGGCCTCTCTCGGAGCAGAGACGGGACGGACCCGCAGAGACAGGCAAGGTCTCCTTCGCCCTCCTTCGCTCCGTCACCACAGACCCTCGCCGGCCCCTCCCGCGGCCGGCCCCAAGCCAGAGTCCCGCCCCGGACCAGGAAAGCGTGTGCGCAGAGCCGGGCCTGCCGCACTACAATCCCCACAATGCCTCGCCGCCGAGCGGAAGCGGCTTGACCTTGGGGCGATCCGACAGCGCCCCCCTCCTTCCCGAGGAGGCCCCTCCGCCGCCCCTTCGCGGGAAGCGAAGCCTGGAGGTGAGCAGAGAAAATCGGCCTTCATGGAGGTGATCTTTTCTTTTGAAACTCCTGGCGACTCCGTGGGAAGGAGAGAAGAAAGAGGAGGGAGGGAAAGGCCCGCCGGTGTTTATCATTGCAGGTTATTTTTTGCACCTCTTTGTTTTTTTTTTCTTCCTAAATAATAAGAGAAAGAATGAGAGGGAAGGTAAAAATGGGCACCGAAGAGGAAAACTTTTATTTAGCACCTCTGGCCTTTCCGTTTTGACACACACTCATTTCAATTGCTGGAATGTGTGGAACAAATCTTTTCAAAACAAAATTTTGTAAGTGAGTTGCATTTGAGAAAGGAGGTCGGCTTTGCCCAATCCCTTGGGAACTGTCCCTTTTTTTCTTTCCACAGGAAGAAATCAAGAACTTATTTTCAAATCCCGCTAATCATACCTGAAGGTGGCCTGCTTACCATTTGAAAAGAAATATCCTCAGAGTATCACTTTCATCTCATAACCTGCCCACTAAAAATGAAACCAGTGCCTGTACTGGTTGTTCCAGGGTTAAATTAGCATCTTTCTTCCTTCTGGTAGGAGCCAAGGCGTGAGAGCAATCTGTTGTCATTGAGGATGTGGATGATGACAAAATCAGGGATGGGGTCTGCCCAGATCCTCTTGGTCCCTTGAGGCTTCTCCCTCCAGTTCATGGCTTGGCCTTCCATGGCCGTTTTGGCTTGGATTGTTGGGAAGCTTCTGCAAGGGCTTTAAGGTAATGCCTGGTCAAGGATTACAGGTTCCTTATGGACATAAACATAGCATTTCTTTGACAGAATGCAAGACCACTTTAAAAAAAAAATGTGTTCAGAAGTTGTTTGATAGAGTGTGCTGGGGAAAGGGAAAGGTTCCTCTTGCACATACCTGCTAGTCTGTTCAGGCTCTAGGGGCAGTGTTCATCTCCGTTACAAAGCCAAAGAGCCAGCACTGTCCAAGGGGCACAGGAATGCTGTTACCTTCCCACCAAAGTGGTCCCTATTTTTCTACTTGCATTTTTACATGCTTTCGAACTGCGAGGTTGGCAGAAGCTGGGACAGTTAACGGGAGCTCACTCCATTATGCAGTTCTAGGGATTCGAACCCCCAAACTGCCGACCTTTCTCATCAACAAGCTCAGCATCTTAAGCCCATGTCACACTGCACCAACGGATGGAAAGAGGATGTAAAACGGAGAGAAGCACTTGCCATCCGTCGGTTAACGCGATGCTTCCGTTCTGTACTCACTGCGTCCGTTTTTCATCCTCTCTATCCGTCCAGCATCCGTCGCCTGAGGTTCCATCCGCTCAAAAAGTTTTGAGCTGCTCCAAACTTTTTGAGCAGAAAATGTATCCAATGCATCCATTCTGCATCTGCAACGCATACGGGAAACATCCGTTCTACATCCGTCGTCATCCGTTACGCGTCCGCTTTATCCGCTAGGCATCCGCTGCGCATCCGCGAAACTCAAATCCGCTCCAGCGGAAAACGGACACAGGGACGAAGCGAAACGGACGCGCAGCGTTAGTAGCACGGACAGAGAAAGGATGAAAGCGGATGCAGCTCACAAAGAAAGCATTTAAAATGGGAAAAAATCATTCGCCAGAGGGACCAGTCTCGGAAAATATATAATGTAAAATTACTAGTAGGATGCCATAGAGGATGCAAAAGGACATCTAAGTGGTAGAAAACCTATATGTTCCTATATAAAAGGGGGAGGAACTCACCTGGATCTCACATTGTACAGTCCTCTAAGCAGCGCCTGCAGTGCAGACCTCTGCAGCTTCATCTGGCTCGTTGCCTTTCACACATAAGTAATCCCACTGATGTCCACCAAGGATTGTAACACCTACTCCTTTGAGCTCAGCCACCTAATCTTCGTTTTGTCAACAGGTGCAAGCCATTTACAGGCTGGCTTTCAACTGATTCTACTCGGGAAGAAACCAGGAGGCGGTCAAGAGCGTCTGGGTCCGAAGATGGATCGGAGAGAAGAGCAGAGTACGGACTGTACAACATAGCTGATGGCTTGGAGCTGCAGAACCGAAGGACCCGTACATCGCATTCCACGAACTTCATTGAGGGAGTGCCTGCCAGCCCATGTTTTGACTGAAGTTGTGTGGAGCAGGGCTGAGACCGCAGGTTGACACAAAGGCAAACACCCAACTATCCATACCGCAGCCTGGGACCCTGGGAGCTCATACTAGGCTTCCTTTTAAGGTGGCACTGACTCGTGATGCCACACTGGCCCTCAGGGGAACCACCTACAGAAAATATATCATGGAGAAGGTAGCCACAACACCAAATCGAAAGCATGTAGCGTCTAGATAAAGTAGCTGCAATCAGAGAGCCAATCAAACTCGCAAAGGAAATATGCGATGGTAGAGAGCTTCCTTTCCAGTGCGCCCATCCACTGAAAGAAGACCTGGAAGAAAATGTGCAGAGCCAAGGGGTATATCAGTGAGGTTGGAACTATCCCACCGACACCGGTAGCGGGGAGCCCATTAGAATGGCATAGATCACGTAGGAGCCTGCAAGAGAGGCTGGACCAGCCAAGTCAGATTTTACAAGGGAAAAGGAGGGAGGTCCATTTATTTACAAACTATTAAGCAGGACTTATCTCAGCATCATCCATCTTTCAGCCAAATGGATCGGATATGCATGTCACATAAGTTTATGTACATCTGATGTTCTTTCAAGGCACGAAGCATTATGGGGGTCGTGAGGCTTCAGATGCCCAGGTTATACAAACACCAGTCACCTCAAGGAGGGGCTGGAACGCAAGATCGCTCATCATGGGCTTGAAGTTTATAAAGGACTTGTTAAAAGGAGCTTATCACCACGATAGCACAGAGCACAACTGGGCCCCAGCCCAACGACCGACAAGGAATAGTGCCGATAACTTCATGACGCACCTTCTTCCCTCAGAAACTAAGTTAGCGATTGGAAGCGCCGTAACACTTCCAGCCTCCTTCACCCGTGAAGAGAGGAATCTTCAATTGACAGACTGATCCAGGCAAGGCGGGTTAAGTGACAGTGAATGACGCCATTTGGCTCACTGTGCTCAACAAGGTTCCAGGTATTTCTACTACAACAACCCAATGCAGCAAACTTCGATCAGAGAACCAGTGAAGAGAGGATCAGTGGAAGGCTTGCGCTGCATGCCTGCACAGATCTCATGCCGCACCACGTGTTTTCTGTCAGAAAAGGAGACTCGTGGACCTCCAACAAGGACACAATAGGAGGACATGGAGCCTGGGGAATGGAGGCAAGAGGAGATATGAAATCTGAGTAGACATAAGGATGTTCCAAGGCACCCAACAGAGCTTCATGTGTTAATAATCTGTTATGACCGTATGGATGCATGAATGTAGCATTATTCTATTATAAAATAAAGGAGACCATTAGGATGTGGCACCTGGGAGGGATGGACCATACAGTCCCACTATGCTTGCACTGGGGAGGTTTGTATCTATCCCACAGGATATTACCCTCTCAAAGGCTACTCACCTGACCCAGCCCATGCTATCTTACCCATCCCAACAAGCATGCAGAAAGAGACTTAAACCATTTCTAAAAGTTCCACCAAGAACTCTTTATTTTTTAATAATATAAATGAGAGCGAAGTGAGTGTGAATGCAAAAGGGAATTAATTCCTTTGACTATAATAACAAAGCTGAGCTAAAAAGAAAAAATGAACATCTCAAGTCAAGTCAACCATGTCCAAGAGTCAAAAGAATAAAGTCAACAGGTAGCCAACCTCAGTCTCTTGCATCTCTTCAGTTGGTGCACCTCAGGAGGTGATTATAGCCCACAGTCTCAAGTGGGTAGAGAGGGGAGTCCAGGATGCTGTGGAAAGGGTGGGAATGCTGCGGAGTCGAGCTGGTCGTTAGAAGCTCTCAGAAAAAGCTGAGCTCAGCCCCGTGATGCTTGAGAGCCCCTTTCCTCCTTCAATGAACAGTGGGGTGTCGAGACCCCACAATACCGATGAACAGAATGATTACTGAGGCGGGCTTGGCTGTGGGTGTGGAGGAAAGGTAGCAGTTCAGTGGGGCTGTCTAGGTGGTCTGCAGCTGAGAAGGTGAGGAAACTTGAGCGTCTAAAACCAAAGGGGCCCCAAGGTTCGTGCTCTGTGGTGTGGGTGGCATCTGTGCCGTGGCTGGCATTGGTGCGCGTTGGTGGCATCGGTGTGGCATCGAGGGGCGATCTTAGTGAGTGGCTAAGAGCGCAAGGTGTACTGTGCACTGGACTGAGCAGAGAAGTGATCACCTGTGCTGCTGGGAAAAAACCTCCCCCTGGGGGTTTTTAAAGCCGAAGTAGCACTTCGGTAAGGGAGGGAGTGGGCCTGTTAGTAAAGCCTTGGAAAGGGCTATACATCACCTGAGGGTGGATGGAGCAGGCCTGGACTGGGTTTGGAGGCAGGTCATCTTGGTGCTGGAAGCGGTTGTGAAGAAGATTCGTATCCTGTCCTTCACCACCTAGGGTACTGGGGTTCGACGTGATCCCATTCATGAGAGTACTGGTTGATATGGTGAGAGAGGCTTTGTGGTTGGAGGATGGTGGGTCGGCTTGTGGTACCAGCGGAGAGAGGAGATCTACGCTGCTCCTTGATGAGTTGTCTCTTATCGTCCAGCAGGACAGTTTGGCTCTGCCCCTCTTGGTCATGCCTCGTCTGCCTTCTAGATGGTGAGGGGAAGCTGGGGGTGGGATTGCGGGTTGTTGCTGATGGTGGAAGTGGCCGTCTCCTTTCGTCCCACTGCGTCAGGTGGTCCTCACGACGCTCACTATCCGCCTTACAACGGGGTAGGTTTACAGTCTGTCGGCGGGGCGTCTCCGTGCTGGACACGCTCCATCAAGATACCTGCCTGACATCAGGAGCTGACTCTTTGTCAGAACGAGGACACTGTGCTCTCAGCAGGCTGCCGGAGAGAGAGGGTTAGTGAGAGGGGTGCTCCACCTCAGATTGAATATAAAGGTGAGCAGATCTCACCTTACAGAGAACTCACCTTGGCCATCATGTAGGTTCTCCCAGGTCTGTCAGCTTGACTGCGGCCTGGCCAATTTCTTAGGTGCAGCTTTCCCGTTACAGCGTGTGATTGCTTCCACCAGCAGGAGCCCCCTCCAAGCCTGCTTTGGAAGTGTTTGCCCAGGCCTCCCCTCTCTCCTCCAAGCAACCTGCTTCTTTTTAGTGGTTCGATAGAGCCTGAGCTGTCCCTCCGACCATAGATACTCGTGCTCCGCTCAGCCACTCCAGGCACCTCATCCTCATGTTCCTTCTTCGTATGTTGATATTGCCTCCTCTCCCGTTCAACGTGATCCTGCCTCTTCCTCCCTTTGCAGGGCCAATATGGGCCCATACCATCAGAGGAGCGTCGAGGTTTGTAGGGGACGGACCGACCAACCAGCAGCAACCGACCAAAAGACAATAGTAGACATTGCGAAGAGAGCAAAAAGGACCAACAGGAACCGAGCAGTACAAAAGCACGAAGCCCCAGCCGGGCAAGCTCGACTAGCATGCTAGGGACCCAGAGAGTGTTAGTCTATAAGGACCAGGAGAGCAAACCAGCCAAGTTTAACTAGGCGGCACCAGCAGCGACCAGAGAGATCGAGCACAGCAGGACCAGCAGGACCAAGGTTGAGAAAGCTCTTTCATTCTAGATGCAGGCAGCAGAAAAGATTGTTTGAAAGCACCAGCATTGAGGAACCATTATGATGGATAAGCAGCGCCAGAGCAGAGGAGTAACAACACCGCAAGACCAGGAGCGAAGCGGCCAGCAGAGTAAACCTAAGCAACCGAGTCAGACAGCACCAGCACCAAGGCACCAGGGAGCGATGCCCAGCACGAGAGAGTAAAAGCACACCGGAGCAGAATACACAACCATCAGATAGCAGTCAATCAGTACACTCAGTATCTACCAAAAAAGCACACAAGACCACCAGAAGCCAGCAACAGCAGGGAGTAATGCCACCAAGCGAAACACCACCACAGGAAGGCCTACATCGAGGAAGACCACACACCTACTATTGATTAAGCCCAGCAAAAATCAAGCAGAAGCCAGCAACAGCACCAGAGGATCCGAAGCCGTGAGCACGACAGAAGCCCCCGCATGAAAGCATGGCAGTCTAGGGCTGGCGGGTGGCCGAGTTGGTATCGCCTCGTCCCTCTTACAAGGACTTGGCAGCAGATGCAGAGGCTTCCATATCTTTCCCATATGGTTGTTGGTGCTGGCTGGTAGGCTGGAGCTGGAAGCTTGTTGTCTGGAAGACAGTCCATTTCCTTCTGAAATGGTGACCTGGCTTGGAGACGTTCCCTTTTTTATCCGCAGGCTGAATGCTGAAGCATCTCCTTCCACCGCACATGACCGCTCATGGCAGAGTGAGAACGCATAGGCATCTTTCCGCGAAAGGCATCAGCTAGGCTCCGCTAGGCATACCACTAGAGCCTTCGCTTCATACCGCTCGGCTATCCGTGACACATCCACGTTCATCCACTCTGCATCCGCTCTTTCTGTTTCCGCAAATCCGCCTTGCTGGCTCCCCAGGAGCCTTTCGACGGATGATGCCATCCGCTCCCATCCGCTTCCATCTGCTAGGCTTCCGTGGAGCATCCACTTTCCATCTGCCCTACGTCCTCCCCCCGTTTGTTCCTTTCCGTGTTGTCCGCTCTGGTTATGCAAATTCGGGGCACTTTTGAGAATGGATAACAACGGATGGAGCATTTTTCTCGTCCGCTGTGTCCTTTTTACAAATGTTTTGCGTCCGTCGGCCGGTGTGACAGGCCTTTAGCTACTGAACCACTGCGTCCCTAGAATGCTAGACTTGACTTTAAAAACAAAACAAGGTCAGTTTAAAGTAGGAAAAATCCAGAAAAATTCTGGATGCTGTTAGTTTTGGCCCAAGTTCTAAGTTTTTTGCTGCTGCAATGAACAAGAAATATTTTCATTACTTTTGTGAGCAGTGGCATCATCTTGTGTACTACATGAGCTACTTCTGAATACTACTAGCCATTGCATTTCAACGCCAGCACTGCCATTGAAGTGGGAGGGAGAGTTTCCATCGTGCTCCTTGCAACCTGGGGTGGGATTCTGCCAATTTGCACCTATTCACTAGAACCGGCTGTTAACATTCTAAGCAGTTTGGAGAACCGGTTGTTCGAAGAAATTACTGGTCTAATCCTGTAAGGAAGGCAGGAAGGAAACATTCTGGTGTTGCTTATGGAAACTGCCTCTCCGTAAACCCTTATTATATTCTTGGCAGGACTGGACTTCCTGTCTCAGGAACAACTCTGGAGTTTTTTTTCTCCTCTTTTGCTGGTACTTTGCTGGTGTGGAATGACCATTAAAGTTACAATGGCACTGAAAACAGTGACTTATGACCATTTTTCACACTTATGACTGTTGCAGCATCCTCACAGTCACGAGAGGCCAGGCAAGGAGATGCGTGCCTTGATGTGAGTGATGTTGAGATGGCCACCCCCAGCCAATAACATGACCATCAAGCCATGTCCACCCAGTCACATGTCTACAAAGCCACGCCTACCACCTAAGCTATACCCACAGAACCAGTTAAAAATTTTGAATCCCACCCCTGCTTGCAACCCTCAGGCTGTTTCATATCAACTTGACATATATAAAAGCTGGGATGTAGTTAATGACAATTCTGCATTCTCTTTTATCCCAAAGGGGGACACAAAGTAAAATGGGAGATAAATCACCTGTGTTCCTCTCGAACTTTGTATCACAAGTGACCTGTCACTAAAACTATTTCTGAACATAGGTCTAGTTCTCTTCTGAGAGACTGCTAAATGATGTCATAAATAGCTGATATATTTGTAGAATAGGGGAGGGCCATGGGACCCAATAACCCAACAATCATTTCAACACAGGTTTAGTAGTCTTCCAAGGGAATATTAATCCCATGTCCAGAAATAGCTTTTAGGTCGCCAATGCAAAGAATTTCTTTGTGCACAATTTGACACCTTGAAAGATTGTGGCTCAATAAGAAAATGCATCTGCTCAATGCAAAAGAAAGTAATGCAGATGGGCTGATAAGAAATCTTAGAGGAAGAATTGAAATTCTCCTCTTATTTGCCAAATACTTATGAGGAGGTATATGAGGATTTTTGTGCTGTAAAACTGTGGCTTCTGAAAGCTACAAAAGATATGACTAATGATGGTATATCATCAGAGTTACTGGGTTTTTTTTAGCTGATTGGAATCTGGAAGCTCATTAAAGAGTAAATTGAGTGTCTTAAGTCCTTAAGTTTGTTGGTTCAAGAAGTGGGAATTTTTTTGAAAAATAGCAACTGGAAGTTGCCAACCCATTTAGAACTTTTTAATATATTTTTTGCATGTAATTAGCCTTTATTTTATTGTGATGCATTTGCATTTTTCTTTTAGAATAATTTCTAAAATATTCCATATATGATGTGATGAAGAAATATAAATAAATCAGTCTAAACATTTGAATTAGGGCTGGTACCAGTTGTTTTGATAGGCTAATATTGTTGTTGTCTACTTACCTCCACTACAGATGTTATTACCAAAGTCTGCAGAAAATAAACACCTTTTGCTTGATATCAAACTCATATCCATTGGATTTACATGAGGAATTACACTACAATTTATTATTATGGAATAAAACAAAAAATCTATAGTCAGCTGAATTAGTCAGTAATGTTCCTCACTATATTCATACACCTCTACATTTAACACATCTGTTGTCCTCATGGGCATATGAATTGTCTTCAGTTGATATATACATGTATGTATGTACCTCTCGTATGTGATATGTTTATGTATGTGATGCTGTTCAGCTTCGCTTCGGGTTATTATTACCCATGTCACTGTCAGTTGTGCTTTACAAGTTGTCCAGCAACATTTCGTGCAAATCTCACTCTGCCATCATCATCGCTTCTGTAGTAGTCGTTCAATTACAGCATACATGTAGCTACCGCGAAAACTTTAAAAAACACACATCACACACACACATATCTCGTGTGTGTGTGTGTGTTTAAGTTTTCGTGGGGGTAGCGTACATTGGCGTCAGCTCTACCGGTACATCCCACATTATAGTCTTTGTTTAAAGTTGGAGCAACGTCACAGATCCATCTGCCTCATCAGGCTCGT